>BLKM01004955.1:691725-873830 GCA_013340265.1 Coptotermes formosanus
CGGCCTATGCCAAGGCCGAAACTAGTCGCTCAACCTCCTAACAAAGAAAGGATAAAACAGTCGGCTGTTGACTCATTTTTATATGAAGAATTGATAGCATATGCCGACGGGGATGTCAAACGTCAAAATTGTATCACTGATTGTCTAAGGAACGGAAAACATAGAAAGCGTTAGCTGTTTGGAACGAATTTTTAAAACTTATCATTTGAAGCATATTCTGAATCATAAGTAGCTACAGGTTCTTGTGTTCCTTTCAATTTCCCGTTGAAGTCGCGTTTAGCTTGACTATAACTTTTGTTCGTTGGTAGGCGTATATTTATTTTTAGAAATATTATAAGCAGGGTATATCGGCCTACGTGGTGTTTGGCGTGCCTACCGTTAGTTAATACAGTCTTTAAATACGAGTACTACACTCTTCGCCTTAAACATAGGTATCCCACGCGATATACCACTTTTTATATGTTGTTTGTATGGACTAAGTGAGAAGAGATTAAGAACTTGAGTGTAAAATAAAAACGCAGAAACACGCTGCGCATATGGAGTTCGCACCATTTGTGAGAGCAGCTTACAAACTTTACCAGGCTAGCTTGACCTGTTGTTCTCTCTTTACTGAAAAAAAAAAAAAAAAACAGGAATATCCACCAATTATCTGGCTATCCTTGTGTTGCATCTGTCCTCAGATAAGCTAAAGCCTGAAACTGCAATGGTCAGCATCAGCGGTGTAAAGTATGGAATTGCTCCAGACCTCACTACAGTTGATGCTGAAATGTTGCAGTGCACTTGGTGGTGTAAACATGTACATAGTTTACGTGTAAAATTTTTACCCATGGTGAATATACTAAAACCAGAAGTCAAACTTCGTGATTTACTCTCAAAAATGTGTAAAGCTCTCATATTTGTTTGATTACTTTATACTTTATTTCGTATGAAATTTTATAAAGAAAGTTTGTGGTCACCTGTAACACGTGCACCTCAAATATCACCTGTATACGAGTAAATAAGTGGCTGTGCTTAAATTACTTCTATGCGCTATCGGGATTTTTGTACCGCGTCAGCCAGTTAATTACGAGTAGCATCCTATTCAGTGAGCAGCAAGCGACCAGGGCGTGAAGTTGACCACCCGTCCCAATCTAGTGATAAGGTTAAGAAAAAGTGGAAGTATTCCTCCACTCCCCACTTACGTTTGTGGTCTGCACAGTGACACGTTTACTTTACTCTAGTTAGTTAATTTAATTAATTCACTGTAATATTTTCCATATTTCTTTCATTTCTGTTTTTCTGTATCTACCGTCCTTTCGTTCTGACTTCACTCATCTCTTTTTGTATTTCGTTGAAAATTACGCACGTCTGTAACGTTGGTATGTGGGATGTGGGACTAGATCGTAAAGAGTATTACTGCAGCAGACGCCAAGCAGTTGGAGAAACGTACACGATAGATTCAAAACAAGACGGGCAATGTACGTATGACGTAACATGGAGGCGCGTTCGCGTAACCACTGTTTCCGTGGGAAAGCGATAAGTATTACGTATTCTGAGCGTGTGTTTTTAGACTTAGTTATCCAGCATGCAATGCGCATTCGCCATATTGTGAACTGTGGCCTGTCCGGCTGTACAAAATTTTTCCGTATTATTTCTTAAAGGGCACGATTTTCGAAAAAATCTGTACTGCACGTAAAACGCGTGTTTTGATTTTCCCTACAACTTTTGTCCTAAAAGTTTTTCGCCCTAAAAAGAAGTGAGTGAGATATGATCATAAATGTACATTGGTGTTCATGTAAAGTACCCATCATTCTTGCCAGATTTTAATGAAACTTTAATTTTCCCGACAGATTTTCCAAAAATACTGAAATATCAAATTTCACGAAAATACTTTCAGTGGCAACCGAGTTGTTCCATGCGGGGGTACGGACGGACGGACGGACAGACATACAGACACAGAAAGACAGGCAGGCAGGCAGGCAGGCAGGCAGGCAGGCATGGAGGCCGGCAGGCAGAGAGATGGACAGAGACAGGCAGACAGAGGAACCCAAGCTAATAATCGCGTATAGCAATTTTGCGAACGCGCCTAATGACATGCCTCTCAGAGAAGTATAACGTAGATTGCATCTAAAAAAATGAAAAATCGAAGTAAATTACGCCACAGTGCTCTGTTCGCAATTATCGTTAGGAGTGCGGATTCACTCTGAAATTCTGTGTGCTCCCTCCGTATCTTCCAAGGCAGTTTCTACTCATAGTGTAGTGCAGCTACCCCGCATTGGCTTATACCCTAACTCGGTTTATTACATGTATAAATTACAACTCTGGGTGCTAATTGCACCATAAATCCAACTTTCCCTCCTCTCTCTCTCCTTCACCCTTTCCATCTTTAGCTCTATTTCCCACCACATTTCCATCCCACACTTAGAATTACAATATCCCTGATGCAGCCCGCAAACCCTTTCTGTTATCCTTTCACCGACAGAGATGCTGTCATACAGATGTACAAGTTTGTACAATCGGATGCGAAGTAAGTTCAGTGTTTACTGTTTATAAGTAATTTATTGCATTTCTCTGTGTTCTCTTCTTTCCCGCTCTCTCACACGCGCACGCATGCACGTACTTTGAAATTTCTCTCAAGGGAGCGTAACGCGTAAGATTTGTTCCGAACTGCAGTGAAGCAGTGTTATTAAGCAGAGTGGAATACATATCTAGAACAGCGTTTCCCAACTTACGTTTGTCCACGGAACTCTGTCATACTCGAGAAAATTTTGTGGAACCGCCAGTAAAATACGTAGGCCTATGAGTGAAGTTAAAAACGTGACAGTAACTGAGTTAATTGATATTTCGGGTTTACACTGTTCTTTTTTTCGTGTCGGAGTAAGCTCTGAGAGGTTGTGTAAGGAGAAGGAAATCCAGAGTTGCTTAACTGGCATAGTGTCTAGTCTACGGGCTGGAGGAACGCGGGATCATTGTTCCGTTCCCGGCTGGTGCAAGACATTTATCTATTCTTCGAAGTGTGCGGAACAGCTGTGGAACTCACCCAGCCTGATATTTGGTACTGGGAACCCTTTCCCCGGGGTGTAAAGCTAGCCACTCACCTCCTCCTAGTTCCAGAGTTAAGAATGAGTGGAGCTGTAACCCCGCTCCCCCATATGGCTTCATGGCGTGCACAGGGACAAATTTATCCTCTAAGAAGAAATCACGTTCTTGACAAAATAAAAAAAGGAATGTAAAGCTCAAACGAAATAGACCTAAATGAAGCAGTGAAGGAAAACGTGGACAAGGCAGTAAACAGTGGGACGTATTCACGATGAGATTTCAGTTAGTTCAGTAATCTCACGTATCTGGACGGAGAAAAACGTTTTGCAAGCAGGTGTGCATTAAACATATACAAAAAATGAAGTTAAAACAGTTCAGGGAGTGATACAGCTGTTTTTGGCACACTTCTAGATATAATGTGTTGGAGGCTCTTGTTTGCTTTCTCCCGTGAAATAATCATAACGGAATGTAGATTATGTCTGACTCTTTCGAGAAATAAAATAAGTTAAAATGAATTTAACATGCGAAAAACACACTATTTTGAAACAGGTTGATCCAGAACCTTTTCAGCCTCTATTTCCACAGTCGGAGTTTTTCGGTATTTATTTTCTCTTCACGTTTATCAACCATTTTAAAACTCCCCTGTTAAATGTATTTAAATTTTTTTTCCATGGCGCAGCTGCCCCTAGTGGGCCAGAGCCTCCTCATTATCGAGGCTTCACGATCACATTCATTTAGACACACCACATTCGGTAGGATTCCTCTGGACGAGTGATCAGCTAGACGTGGAGACCTCTACCTGGCAACAACACATAATACTCACAAGAGACAGACATCCATGCTCCCAGCAGGATTTGAACCCACAATACCAGCAAGCGAGCAACCGCAAACCCACGCCTTAGACCGTGCTGCCACTGGGATCGGCTATTTATATTTAATAGCAGTGCTAAGGTTTAGAGTACTAAGTGTAGTTGCCAGTTATTACGTGCGTTCGCATATCTGCCGAGTGCTTTAGAAGGTCACTCGATCCATCCAGCCTTCCTTCCATGTATTGGCCTATGCATGTAACAACTCGAAAACCACTGAAACTCTTTACAACGTTTGATATTGGGACAGTTAACTAGAAGTTTCTGAGTCATAAGTTTAATACGGGACAAATAGGCCTGCAATGGATACATGTAACTGTAGAACTTCCTGAGCCCTAGAGCAAGAGCCTGCAGCATGAGGTTTACCAGTTTATTTTATGCGTCCATTTATTCATCATATTCTGACTACGGAACCTGACCCGCGCACTGCCGAAGAATTCTTTTTAAATTTAAAGTGCTGAAAATATTTTTGTTAAGGGCCACAGGGCTCAGAGGAGTTCGCTGTTACTGTGTTAATTACACTGTACCTAAGCAAAGCGGCAGTAAGACAGTAAAGTTTTAAATTCAATAATTCTGATTTATTTTATTTCTATTATTAAATCGATGGAGGATTCTCAGTTGTTTTTAAATGTAAACAACATACGGGAGGCAGTCTAAAAATCAGTTGACATGGCATATAATTTCATAATTAAAGAACCTACACTGACTGCGATTATATCAGGGTATTCGTCGTACATCGATTTCCGTATGAGACCTGCTCTCTTCTGGGATATGACTAAGCGTCGAATGGTAATCCTTTACCGAAGTTTCAGGCGACGGAACTGTAGGAAACGGTGTGTGATGCTTTGATCCCTGAAATGCAGGAGGAAGGATAACAAGCTAGTGATTTTGGCTTTCTTGAATCGAATTCTTTCGAATCTCCGGGTGTGACGAAAAGTAGCCTCCCCATACGCGTAGAGGTGTACTAACCTCGATTTCAGGCTTCCGCCGCGATGTTGATGAGATCTGCTCTCTTCTGGGACATTACACAGCGTCGAGTGGTAGATTTCCACTCTGATTTGTAATAAAAACGGTGACGTCAACAGGAAAACTATGGTTTTAAAACGAATAAACTTTATAGCGATAAATGTAGTAAACAAACAACTTGAATGTTAACAATTCGTAGACATATCTCTGTTCTACTGTAAAGGCCCTGCTCTGTCGCTTCCCATCTTAGACAATGCGATCATCGTCCCCCAGTCCTGAACACATGCATTTCAACCATTTTACTCTCTAAATACTATGTGCCCTCAGCCCCAGACTAGTGTTACGTGCTTATATGTAGCCTTAAAAAGGCCCGAATTTGTAAGGCCGTGAACATGAGACACAATAGTATCATCTCTTGTTTTCACAATATGGAAATTAATTTGTTACATCAGTTCTTGAACCAAGTTATTTAGTTTGTCATGCACAACAGCTGGAACTCTTCACAGTGCTCAATGTTTAAGAGCTGACGTGGCAGGTGTATCAGACAGGAACAGAGTGCTACTGAGTACACAAAAATTAAATTCAGTGAGTTCTATTGGAATTGCTGGTATTACAATGTACACAACTGTGGTCATTTACTTGGCAAGTATTTTATTCAAGTTAGGCTTCTTGTTTCGACTGACATGCGGTCGCAATAATGGATTTTAAAAGAACTGGAAAACCATATGCAAGAAATTTTATATCCTGAAACCCAGCCAGCCGCATAACACAAAACAGCAGTCCAGTAGACAAATACAGGGTACATCCCCTACAGACGAACAGGTACTCTCGTAAGTAAAGCTGAAGGTGACCGCATGTCGGTCGAAACATGTAGCTTAATGTGAATAAAATACTTACCACCTAAATAACAGAAGTTGTGTAGACAGTAATACCAGTACTTCCAATTATTGAATTCCAGCGCAACAAGATGCATAAAATCACAGGCGGGAGTTGTATTATTTGACATAAATAACTCCGTCGAGTATAGTCGATCTTGAGCAGTAACCAGTCATTCAGTTAGTCAAAGATTTCCCAGCCTTCTGTGGAAACTTAACTGTGTCCTGAGCCATATAAACCGAGTCCACATCATTAAATTTAATTCTTCGAGGTACATTTTCATATTATCCACCCATGTACCTCTAAGTGTTTGAAGTGGCAGCTTTACATCAAGTTATTCGACTAAACTTTTGTTGTATTCTTGGACACACATATTCAGGATATTACCATAAACATTAATTCACAAAAAGGGTTTACTTTTCCCTATTTTTGGTCAACGCCTCTTTTCTACAAAAGTTTAATTGAATCCAGTTTCATTTTTTAACTTAAAGTGAAAAATATTATTTGTACTGTCAAATCCCATCTGATCATTTCAGTCAAAGCTCTTACTAGTTTCTTTATGTCCTCCTGGCAAGTGTCGAGATCGTAAATCGAACACGGTCACAATCGTTTGCTTCCATATCAACTCCAATCTTCCAGTCTCCAGTCACTGTAACATTCTACGCCGTGTAGTCTCAGCTGTTGACAGCATCGTAAAATAAACCGATGTGAGTAAATACTCATTATTTCAAACTGCGCGCGTTAGCGAAAGATACGTTGTCGTTAAATAAATTACTCGTGCAAGATGTAGCTTGCGTGGTTTTTTTACATGTGATGGAAACTGAAATACCAAGATGACCCGCCTTATTGTTTCATAAGCCAGCAATGCAAGCAAATGCAGCAATTCTACTTCCTGTGGGTGTTTCCAAAAGATTTTACTTTGGTACACAATGTCGCTCATCCCCCTCTATTTAGAACCGAGCTTCCGAATTTTTAAGCAAACAGAGATAAACGTGTCGTCTGGCTACAGAGGTGGTGTATTGTCAAGTTACTGCTTGCTTGTACAGGGTGTTTGCTCAAGATACACTCTGTGTTATCCCATGCAAACTGTAAGATGGAATGGTATGCATGAGCAAAAAAAGAGAAATATATACAACATGCAGGAATGAATATGGGAGAAAAGGAACAAATAGAGCCATTAAAACGCGCAAAACAAGCTGCTTTGAACCTAACATATTTAGTGTTTATATGCTGAGGTGATTTATGCGAAGTGTTAGCGGTGGCCTATTTAGAGTCTGTGGAAAAGTCGAAAGCCTCGTGGCCATCCCTCCCTCCCTCCCTCCCTCCCTCCCTCCCTCCCTCCTTCCTTTCTTTCTTCCCTCCCTCCTTCCTTTCTTCCTTCCTTCCTTCCTTCCTCCCTCCCTCCCTCCCTCCCTCCCTCCCTTCCTACAGGTAAATACATTTGAACTGCGTGGCAGTGGCTGATAGCTGGGTTCGTATTTGAAATGTGTAGGTTTGATCTGTTTTTAAATATTGGAGGGACGGAGAAACACCACGGCCCCGCTAAATGGGACATGTGACAGCGCTCAGTGCCTGGGGCTGCTGTAGAGGCCGGCCTGTGTGGGATTCATGATATGAATATATTCACCTAACAGGGTGATAAAATAAATCATGATGGTCTAGGCGGGGCATGTAGAATTTCTGGAACATTTGGGATATACGTATAACATTCTGGTCGGAAGGTCATAAGGTGTAAGTGGAAAGGAAGGTCATATTAAGACGGAGCTTAAGTAAGTGAGTTGGAAGTCGTAATATAATTGCATATCGTTCAGGACAGAATCTACTAGTGGCCTACTCTAAACCTGTTGTTGAATATCGCTTCATAAAGCGGGAGAAATTTAAGCCAGACAGCCGACTGTCAGCTTTTAAAGAAAGATTCTACACCGTGGAGTTAAACTTAAATCGGAAATTCTCGATGTAAGTACACAATGAAAAGTACGAAATAGTGTCAGCTGCATATGTTCCTTAACACCTAATGAAAGACAGTGATTGTTCGTAACGACCTGGAAGGTGCTGATGGGATAACAATTGTAGTTATTTGGTCCGAAAGGCTGAATGAAAACACGAATAACACTGATTTATTTAGCCCGTACTAGGGACGGCGACTGGAGCTTGGAATGTGTGGCGGTATTAGCCAGGAGCATTAGCTGTGAGCGGTTGTGCTCAGTAATACTGACAGTCGTTACTGGTCATTTATTATAAATGCCGCATTAGCTGTTTCTTGTGACAGCCAATTCTGAAATGAAATTATATTTTTATGTTACAGAGATACGGTTATAGATTTGGTTATGCAACATATAATTTTGATAAAGAAGCATACACTCACAAACAGTTTGTATAATAATAATAATAATAATAATAATGTATGCTAATAGATATAGCAAGCCCGGGAGGCAGAAATGTGATAAAGAAAGAATCCGAGAAGATTCTAAAATAAAAAGACCTCATAATAGAAATACAGCGCATGTGGAATGTAACCAAAGGTGACACCAGTAATAATAGGGGCAACTGGAACCATTTCAAAATCCTTCAGAAAATACTTGAGCAGCATACCAGGAAAGCACGATATCAAGGAACTACAGAAAACAGCTATACTGGGCACAGCACACATACTGCGGGAAGTGCTAATGTAGAAGCACAAAGGAGTTTATTAATATTGAAGACAGCGTTATATGCAACATTAACAGTACGCGCAGAATAGCTGCCACACTGTATACCCTAGAAACATGGTTTGTTTCAGATATATAAGTGTGAATGCCCTGCATAAAGGAGATGATGATGATGATGATGATGATAATAATAATAGAATTCCTTTGACCCTTCTTTTCGTGGGACTACCTACCGGTGAAACCTTTGGACGGTTTTATATGCAAGGCATTATTCTAATATACAGTTATACAGTCGCAGACAGGGTATGTAACACAATTTTCTCTTATTGTGTGCTTAGCAGCTTTGGCTTGTGCCTGAATATTAATTACACTCGCGACCCAAAGTACGACTAACTGAAAAGTTAAGTGCATTTTTTGCACACTCGTTTCTACCGCACGTCGTTGTACGTTAGAAAGTGTTAATCACTTTCGATTTCTCGTGTCAATGACTTGAACTAGCTAATACGCAACAGGGACTGTCTTATCTTACGAAGTCAGTAGAGCCTGTGGCAGGATATTCGCGCAGTCAGCACAGTAGGGTCGTGATAACTTAGCCTTCGCAGCATTATGTAAATAAGTAATTGGTGCAGTTAGACTAATCTTCAAGCGCAAGACATTAGGTGACGTCAGCCGTTGCTGGTCCCATCCCCTTGTTACGATAACGGTTTAAGGTTTTCATATCGGCACAGAAGCAACGGTTAAGCTGAATGTACTCTGCTGTGTATAAAGGCAAAATATTAAACGCAAAGTTTTGCTTTACCCAAACAGGTGTCAGGGAGGTTAAGCTATAGACGGCAGCAAATGGTCAGTGTCTGTCCGTTGTAGACCTTATCTCCATATAAGACTTTCATACAGCTATTGAACTGGTGGGCAATTTTGTGTCCGTGGAGACGGATTAACGTTGTAGTGAAAAAATTAGGGTTTGTTTACGATTTCACGACGGTTAGGCAAGAAGTGCCTGTATTCGTTATATCACAAGTGGATGATCGCCATGATAAATGGTGAACTGAGAAGCGACTAACTGTCACGTTACGTTATGATTATCCTGGAGAACGTACATTCAGGGAACGCAGTAGGTGTAAAGGTTAGGCTAAGGACTGGACGTCCGAGATATGTGGTTCCATTCCCGGTAGGGGCAAGATATTTGTCTTTTCTGCAATGTGTCCAGGCCCGTTCTGGGGCCCACGAAGTCTCTTATTCAGCTGGTACAGAATGAGGCAACAAGCTCCCGCTAAAACGCTGGTAGTTATTCACCAATCTGAAAGGTGTCACATTCTGGAAGACTGAAGTTTTCAGACGCGTTCGCAAAATTGCCAAAAGCGTCTGTGAAATTAACTATGCCTGCCTGCCCGCCTCTGTGTGTGTGTGTGTGTGTGTGTGTGTGTGTGTGTGTGTGTGTGTATGTCTGTCTGTCAGTCCGTCCGTCTGTCCGTTCTCTTGGAACAACACGGCTCCCACTGAAAGTATTTTCGTGAAATTCGATATTTGAGTATTTCTCGAAAATCTAACGAGAAAATTCAAGTTTCATTAAAATCTGACAAGAATAACGGTCACTGTACATGAAGATCTAAGTACATTTATGCTAATATTTCGCTGAATTGTTCTTGGAATAAGAAGTGTTTCAGACAGAAGTTGTAGAAAAAATCGAAACACATTTTGTGTTCAATTGCTTTTTCCCCGGAAATCGTGCCGTTTATGAGATAATGTGGAAAAATATGGTACAGCCAGACAGGCCAGAGAAGACCACATAAAATGACCCATGCGCATTTCATGCTGGGTAACTAACGCTACACGCACGCACACGCACACACACACACATAATATGTAATATTTATTGCTTTTCCACGGCAACAATGTTTATGCGAACACGCCTCATTGTTACGTTATCCGTACGTTGTCTGTAGTTCTGTTCGAGTGGTGTATGTTGAATTTAGGCAAAATACCATCACTTGCCACTAGTAATAAGAGTACGATGAAAGTGAGAGAGGAATAAATTGTGAGTGTTTCTTAACACACATTTCAGAAATTGATGTTAGCCTTTCGCAGGAAAAATTTCTAAACTTGCTAGGGTTGGCACAAGGAATGGAGGATGTTCTGTGATGAGGAAGTTAGTGGCATGACCTTCACCGGTCACCTAGGTTGTAGCAAAATTAAGGAGGTTGCGATAAACTGAGTTTAGTGCTTGGCTGCGTAAAGGGGATAGGACAGTTGCGTAAAGAAGGCCGTAATGGACAAGATATTTGCACGTAGATGTGTTGAGGGAAGTAATGGATTGTGACAGAATTGTCGTGGTGTTAGTAGAAAGGAATTACTGAGGGTACGAGATGGAGATGGGATGGTTTAAAGTTAAAGCAAGACCGAAGGATTTTAGGTTTCCGCCGCGGTGTAGATGAGATCTTCGCTCTTCTTGACCCTTGCAGCTGGGGCCGGTAGATTGTCCCGAAACGTCGGTAACTGACTGGCAGTCTAGCTGCATGGCATCCCAGGAAAGCGAAGATCCCAAGATCAAAGGAAATAATTGTTGTATAATTCCAACAAAATGCACTTATAGATGATAAATTTTTAAATTGTATTATCATAAATTATACCTTCCTACATGTTTCGGCTCGCGAGAGCCATCTTCAGG
Organism: Coptotermes formosanus; assembly: GCA_013340265.1. Lineage (NCBI taxonomy): Eukaryota > Metazoa > Arthropoda > Insecta > Blattodea > Rhinotermitidae > Coptotermes > Coptotermes formosanus. The sequence goes on from BLKM01004955.1 coordinate 702,765, forward strand.
GAGATTTGTATACAGAGGAATTTTGGTCGTCGATATCAGTGTACCCTCTAAGCTGCGCGGGTGCGCGGCCGCGCAGTAACTGAAATGCTCCCGCTCACAAAGAATGGTTGCCGCGCAGCTGGAATTTTTCAGTTTTCATTGTAAATATTCTTATTATGCATATTACAAAAACATTTAAAGTGTCGCGCAGTCGCCAGGTCGTGTAAACATTTTCTGCTCAGAGCAGTAGCAGGTCCACGCAGCTGTAAAAAAAATTAGAGGGAACATTGGTCGATATGTAAAACATATCATTTTAAAAAGTATGTACAGGATACGAGTAATTTACGAATATAACTGTTCAGTTGGCAATCCTGATTAAAAGTTAAAATTACAAAAACTAGTCTGTATATTGAATTCTTCCATTACTGTTCGTGTGTTTAGCTGTTTCATGCGAACATCTGTTTGGAAACGACTTCGATCCTCATATGTATCGGGTCCCTGTAGTCGATTATTTGATGTGCACTGTGTAGGAGAGTGTACCGAGAGAGAGAGAGAGAGAGAGAGAGAGAGAGAGTAGAGAGGGCGTGACATATAAAACATAACTTATCTACGCAATCTGAATGCCCTTTCAGGCCGTTGCAGTGTTATCTTAGGACAGACAAAGAAATAATCGGTTAAGGGTAGGGCACAATATATAGAAAACTAGCAGAAATGATTTCATGTAAAAACTTATCTTTCATATCGCTCTAACATTTCTTCCTTTCAGAAGTCCAAAACAACTTTTAGTCTGTGTTATCCAACGCTATGTTCACTTTGAAACAAGAGACTCAGTTCGATAAACAATAACCCATTCTCTGCTCCATTCCTAAATGTTTCTTTTACTTACAAGTCATATATGATTTAATAATTCTAACGTTTTGAACCACTTAGAAAGTTGGTGCGTAGCTTTAAATTGTGTAGCCTTTACCTCAAACGTAAAATATGTGTTTGTCTCCGAGCTCTCTGTTGAGTAATAGCCAAATGAGTCACGTTCCTGGATGCTAAATACTGTCCGGAGATGTGAGAAACCAGTCGACGGCAGTGTCGTCTGCTATCGCCGAGAGAATTGCAGATGTACCTCGGTTAGCTGCGTAGGCGTTCCATGTCTTGTTTAACGGTTTGTGTAAGGTTTACACCTCTCGCGCGAAGGCCTCACTTTGCCTGTTGACTCAGTTTTCTGAGACTATTGACCCACATTTTCAGTCTTTTATTTGTAACGCTTCTGGATCCCCACCATCAAAATTAAGACACAGCTACTATTAAGGCCTGGTTCAGAAGTGACCATTTTCTGAATTTTCACTTTTATGTTTTGGTAAAGGTGCCGCATTTTTTCAGATCTGTAGAAAGAAATTTAAAAAATCAAAGTTTTGTTATACCACAGGCACATAACATGTTACCATCAATCTAGGTCACCTAATAATAAACAAGCGTTGCCATTTGAAACGATGCAAACCTGAAGATATATAGTTGTTATTTTTGTTAGTAAGTGACATTGTATTTTCTAGTTAATAATGCGATTTGTAAACTTCGATGACTTTCAGAATACTCCTTCATAATCATGGGTCAAATCTAAATGATTCTGAGTTACGTAAAATAAATTTACTTGTTATAAATTATTTTTGTGAAGGAAAGAGGGCATCATTTAAAATTGGCATTTATACTCGCATCGCTAGCATATTGAAATACCCAGAGTGGTTAGGCCTATTTCACTTACCGCAAAACAATACTTTCTGCTTACTGTAGCTGTGTCGTGGTTCAGGCCGTCAGTAGTTGCCTGTCACCGCGGCGACTCGTTTTTTATCCAAGGCCAGTCAATTTGGGTTTTGTCGTGTAAGAAGTGGCACTGGGACAAGTCTTATTCCGACAAATCTACTTGGGCTTTCCCCAGTCGTATCATTAAACCAATGCTCTATACTCATTTAATCATCTTTCCCTTACGCTATGCAAACTTGGAATTGAGAGTGTAGTTGAATAACGTAATTTAGCAGTACTTGTCAGGATTACTGAGAGATGATCACCGCTACCAGCATCGTACCACGAAACACTACCATTTGTTTTGCTTGACCGTGCGAGGGTTACACGGAAGAAAGTTTTCAAACTGTACCACCGAAATATGTAAGTCAGACATAGCGGGTAATCTGTTAGATTGAGGGGACGGAAACAAATTGCTCCCTTGATGTCACTAAGCTTGTGTTGTTTTCCGGACACAGAGGTGATGTGCTGGTTAACGTCTTATTCACGGAGCTTCCTCCACAGACTTGAATAAAAGGCAATGCCAATACACAGGGGGTTGTTGCAGACGAAGCTGCTTTTAAGTGTATTTGGATTTGTCCTTCAGTATCTGTGCCATTTCCCTTTCTAGTATTTTGCCACTGATAAGATAGTAAGTATATCATCGTTGAATTTTTTGTGAATTTTTTAAAAACATTCATTTAAGATTGTGAAGATTTTAATCTGTTTTTGATTTTTTGTGTTTGTACACTCTGTTATTTGGCAGACGAGATCCTCATGTATTCTGTCGTTTCACTTGTAACAAGCACCGCTAATAACCCATCTGTTGAGTTTACTTTAATTTCTGCAATTTGAAGACCAACAAGCAATCAGAAGTTACAGTTTCATTAGTTACAATAAGAATCGGTTGTGAAGTATCTTTCCATTCTTTGCGGTGGCAAGACAGACTGCAGTTTAGAACTTCGTAATTGAGGTTACAGTTCAGCATTTATAATATTTTATTTCCTCTCACCACATCGGAGAACACGTTTGTGTTATAGAACAGGATACTAATAAGATTATTCAGACCTAAGAGAAAATGTGGGTCTGGATAGCGTAGTCGGTGTAGCGATTCGCTACGTACTGGACGGTCTGAGGATCGAATTCCGGTTGGAGGCGAGATTTTCCTGTACCCACGGAGTGAGCGGCAATCATTTTAAGGTCATATCATGCAATGCACTGTTGCGCGTACTACTGGTATGAATTCGGAGCTATCTAAAACCAGTGCTGAGATACAGATTTTTAATTTTGGACGCCTATCATCTGTACACTATATTTAAGTGGGCACGGATGTGAGGATCCGTGGTTATTTTTCGAAGCCAAAAGGAGCCCCTGAGCAAACAAGTTTGGGAAACACTGTCTTAGAATATTTCCTGTTGGCACGGGTTCTTTCTTGAGAAGTCGGTTTTCGCTTAACTGGTTACGAAATCCCACCTTCTAAGAAACTCAGTGGATGACTGCCGTTTAATCACGAGCCAGCCGCTGGATTCCAACCGTAGCAAGTTTAATAAACTCCACCACACTCTCAAGCACTGTTTAAGAGCCCATTGCACTATTCTACCCCTATCTACGTCAAGGGATATATTCTCTTTAAATTTTAGGACTAACATTTTGCGAAGTTCTCAACCCCTCCTAGAATGCTACGTGTCCCGCATCAAATGTCAACTACCAGAAGCTGTAAAGTTGTCCAGATGGTATTTAAAAAGGTAAATATGTGGTCATGGCCGCAACTCCGTTTTGACATAGACTTACCCATTCTTGAAGCGTGTCGTGTAAGAAGATGTCATATATGGTAAAACCAACATAAAGTAAATGGAAGATATTTATATTTATATACTTTATTCATATATGTACGTATGTACAGACATGTCTTTTGCTGTTTATGGGCTGTGGTTGAATCGACTTATGGCTTGTAACATTAATTTCTACTTTAAATTAACATTGTGGTTTAAATGAGACAAACCTGCGGATGGTAGGTAAAGGAACAGGAGTTTGTTGGGCTGGCTTTCGTAGGGTATCGGCACATTGCGCACGCTTTGAGCACTTCAAACAAAATATGTACTTGATCGTACGTACAGTTTTACATGCTAATCGGCAGCTTTAGTGACCAAACATGGAGGAAAAATGCGTGTACTTTACCTGAGAATTACACCGGTGGATAGGAACGTTTATGGAATTATAATTATGAAGCAGCCGATCGCGGTGGCCGCGCAGTCTAAGGCGTAGGCCTTTGGTTCTCTTGCTTGTTGGTATTGCGGGTTCGAAACCTGCCGGGATATATGAATGTTTGTCTCGCGTGTATGTTGTGTGTTGTCAGGTAGAGGTCTCTGCGGCGGGCCGATCGCTCGACTAGGAGAGTCTTACCGAGTGTGTATGTGCCCATATGTCGACCAGGTAAAACAATAACCGTCTGCACCTACAATGAGTAGGTAGAAGAGATGAAGACTAAAATATACGAAGCGTATTCAGCCCTTATTTAATAGGACAAATACGTGATGTGGGAACAACTGATGAAAGCAGACAGTTTGGTGATGTTTGGGAACAGGGTACCAAGAAAACATCTGGACCCTAGAGGGTGTCGTAACAAACAGGAAAGAGCTTCATATCGAAGAGGTTCCTGTACGAAGTTTCTCAAGTCATGTAGAATGAGATGAATGGGGTTTATACCTCGAATTTTACAGATAAGAATGCATATAAAATTTAGTAATAACATCTGACGCAAGGGGGTCACATGGGCTTAGATGGGAAGTCGTATTCAAGCTGATATTATAGCAAGGTGCTAGATTCATGCAAATTGGTAAAGAGTCTGGTGACAGGGCATTAATGACACGCCGTTGACCTTATAGTTTCATAAAATGCGGGTGACATTATTTGTAGCTGTGATATTATTGGCTTCTCAAGGGCTCTGCTGTATGAAATTGTTTATTTAGGCCTGTGTAAAGTGGTCAAGTATCTTTTTATGTAGCCTAACTTAATAACTTCTGACAGTATTTAGACTGTAGCCGATCATAGATTGTTCTGTCGAAAATTGTGTCGATGTAAAAAAGAATTCTGGTAAACGGCCTCAGCGTGTACTTATTCTGATGGAATGAGACATTAGTGCAGTACGAGCAACCTTTGGTATCAAGTAAGTGTAAAGTATTCTCAGAGAAGCCCGTTCGTCACAACAAAGAGGAGATTGGCACGAAATACCGTGATGTGAATAACAAGTCTGTAGATATACACGTAATTAACGAGCTAATAACTACAACGCTGTACTGAGGACAGGGCAGATTTTTACGCAACTGAATAGCTAATACTGCTGAGTGTGACTAAGCAGATGATTATCAACGAATAATGTCATTTATTTTTATTTCTGAAAGACATTTTCATTGTATTTATAAAAATTACACTTACACGGCTTGGGATAAATGACAGGTTTCTACATTGCTAATCTAAAACGCGCAACATGGTAACTGAGTTGTATTCATTTCGTATCTGAGACGTTTATACACCTCAGTTAAAGCAGTGCTTGCCAAATAACTGTGCTGCGAAGGAATGTACAAATATTCCGGTACCGGTTAGGTAATGTCTTTCACCCTTGCTTTCTCCTCTTAAGGCGATTCATCTCGTTGTATTGTAATGTTAAGACAATATTTGACGCTCGCCATTCCGTTGTATATAGAGAATTACGTAATTAAAGCTACGTATTCTGTTTGACACATCCTCTATTTATTATTATTTTTTTCAAACACTGCGTGTTCTAATGAAGCGGATCATCATCAGGTGTTCATTTTATACGAAAACTTAAAACCCAAAGTAAAAATGTAAAAATTTAAATTTACTTTTTTACCTTAAGTTCTAAGTATTTGTGTAAAATGAACACCAGATATTGCGTTATTATTATTATTATTATTATTATTATTATTATTATTATTATTGATTCTGCGTTAATCTGGCACATTTTTAAATTAATTTATCTGTGTCTTCCCACTTTATAGGGGGTTTTCCCCAGTACTTTTATGTTGCTTACTTACTGCAATGTTGGTTTTGTTTTTGTCTAGTTAGTGTTTTGTTTTTGTGTATTTGTACGGTTTTGTGTTGTATTTGTGCTCTTGTGCTGGCTTTGTAAGTAGCACTTGTGCTGTTAAGCCTGCACGTTAATAAAAACCATTGAATTGAACTGAATTGAATTGAATTATTAAGTTTCAAGTTGAAGCAGTGTTGTTTTGCTTCTGTTGAGGCTGCTCTCGATCTATGCCATTTGGTGTTACATGTTTTTTGGTTTTCCTTTTGTTTGGTGTTTTGCTTTTATGTATTTCTGTCGTACTTGTTTATTTATGTAGGCTTCATAACTAGTATTCGTGTTATTAAGTCAAAAAGTATACGAAAAGCTATTGAACTGAATTATTGTGGCTAATTCCAGTTTCCATTATTAACTACGAAGAGTTTATTTCAAGTAATACAATTAATTTTTTACAGTACAAAAATCTGTAGGTTTTTCGTAACCGTCATAATTAGCTTTAATTTATCTATTGTGCAGTGGGAAAAAATTTATGTACCTGGACAAGTGGAGAAGGTGATCACAGTTATGGCTGGGGGTTTGCAGAGTTGACGTACAAAGCGAGTTTGGCCTGTTTTGAGATTAGTTTTGCACATTCTTTTTTTTTTTTATGATGTTTATTGCAGAATAGAGCTGTAGAGAAATGGAATCTAAAACATCTCAGTGCTTTTACTAAAACTGGCGAATTTGATTCATACTTGTGAGGCAAATTATAAGTTCCATGTCTCCGTTCTTCTGGGATGTGGCACCACGTCACATGCTGACGGGTTCCTAACTTTTCGAGGCAAGGTATTGGTTTCATCTTCAAAGTTCACAACCCAGAAGAAGGGAAACCTCAACTTTACTCCTGAGAAAGGCTAAAAGCTCGCTTACCATAAGTTGTAAGATAGAATAAATTCAGATCTTCAACAAGAAGATTTCGTCAACCTCTCGCTTGAAAAGCAGACAGAAATGAGAAAAGTAATCAGAATTTCCTTAAGCCGTATTTGGTGTTGTGTGAATCTTGATATGCATGCGGTAAATGCTGTTTTTGATCCATTAGAATCTTCCAATTAAGGAACCGGCAGCAATTTAATTCTTGCTTTGTGGACTCTAGCGTTGTAAGTAAAGGCCTTCTACCCTTGTTCGAACTGAAGGCAGATCTCCAGTTTTCAGACATATAGTACAGGTATCTTAGGGTCATCCATTCATACTAACAGCACCTGGTAACCAAGCATGCCGACTACTCCAAGGCAAAATCTAATAAAAGCAACGATATCTCTCTAGTGCAGGCGGTCTGGGGAAGTCTGATATATGGACCAGTGCATCTATTGTGTTAAAATATACTCTCAGAGCCAAGCGTTGTTGGATTAATGTCGAACGTAATTTCTTTGGCATTACTGTTATCGTATTTTAATCACGTAAGGTCCAAAAAAATCGTTGATTACCAACATCGGAAGTTGACATTTTGCCCACTTACACATAAAGCGGTGCTGTTTTCTGGAATTAACCTGCTAAATTGAAAAAGAACTTTCGACATCTCGAAGTTTTGGGCCTTTAGATTGCAGAGGAATTTTGAAGGCGGCAGTACAGTCCACTAAGGCCATTCAAGTGGCTTGCCAAGCCGGCCCGGTATAAAAAACTTCCGACTATGTTAGCAGATGATTCTGTGAAGTCGACCCCCCGTCCTTCTAGTCTAAGGTCGCGGGGAAGTATAACAGTCTGCCCTCTGTGAATTAGTGAATTTGTGAACCAACTTGGGAAAGAGACAATTTCACGAAGTTTATGCATCCTTTGAAACCAATCGAATGATGTGACGTCTTCCTAAAACACGTCGGAGTTTAAGAAAATGTTCTGAAATCCTGAACCGTGAATAATATAATATTTGCTGAATGCGGACTATTTCGGCAATACGATGTTTAGACATTCTGTTTTGTAAGTACAGTCTTGTTGAGGCTGTATTGCTTTTGACTTGTACCAGGGAGAGGCCTGATGTGAATCACGGCAGAATACGGAATAACCAGAATAAGGTTTCTTCTCGTGTTTTTATTTTTATCTTGGACGTCCCACTGTGTTACGTATATTACAAAATAGTTATTAAACACCATGAAGAAACTAATTACATTAATTTTGTTATACACCTGTGCAGTTACATGTGCCAACCATTACATCATCATCTTCTGGTCGTTTAAATATACAAAAACCGAAATTACATCTGCAGACATCTTTTGATGTAGTTAGATTGCTTTTTAAAAAAATTCTACTGACATGCATTGTATAACACCAAAGATTGTGGTCTCACTCTGACGCCATAAAATTACTTGTATGTTTGCGAATGTAGTTTTGGTTTTCATGTACTTAAGCGGCCTGAATATGACCACGTAATGGTTGAAACATATAACCACATATGTATATAATATAATAAATATAATACAATATAATTAATTAATTAAATTAGTCGTATTGATGAGAATAAAAACTATTTGTTGTCCTCCTTTCCTAAGACTCTCCAGGAAAAGCCGGGCAAGTACCTGAAGTCAGGCCACGATCACTTCCTTTTTTATCACAATACCAATACCAGACTACACATGATCCAGAGTAAGTTCTGGCCACCACCCGTGTTCACAACCCGTCTCCCTAAATTCGATTCTCAGATGTATTCGCGCATCTCTTTTTCAGCCTTCCAAGTGGACATTTTTAAAATGTGTTAGGAATTTTTAGGGTCTTCGGCTGTGTAATGTGTTTAATGTAAGCATAATTAACGTGAGGAACATAGACTGCTATGTTTAGAAGCTTCGTTTTTATTCATACACTTAACGTATCTGCACATCTCACTCAGAGAAAGAAAATGCGTATATAGGAAAACAAATAGAAAGGCAGGAAGAGAACTTCGTGTACTGACCTCAAGTTGCATTTCTGCTTGGTCACTTATTGTGCTTGTAAGAATTCATGTAGGTTAGTTTTATAAGCTTAGGTGGATGTGACTATTGGCCGCTAAGCAGCGACTAAACGTTCATTAAGCCGGTCTCAGTGGCCGCGCGGCCTAAGGCGTGGTTCTGCGGCTGTTCGCTTGCTAGGATTGTGGGTTCGAATCCCGCCGAGGGCATGGAAGTCTGTCTCTTGTGAGTGCTGTGTTTTGTCAGATAGAGGTCTCTGCGAAGGGCGGGTCACTCGTCCAGATTAGTTCTACCAGTGTGGTGTGTCTGAGTGTGATCGTGAAGCCTCGACAATGAGGCGGCCCTGGCCCACGAGGGGCTGTCGCGCCATAGAAAAAAACCATTCATTAAACAGGAAACGGGAATTTGACAGGACGCCGCACATGTATTTCGTTGCTGGTTGTCTTACGCACCCTTTCCCTATATTCCTGCACACAAATATACATGTATATCAGTTATTTAATGAAAAGCGGAAGAACCCTGGGCCTACTATAAGAACAACTGGAAAATAAATTCTGAACTCAGTTTCTTTAAGTTGTCAAACAAGCAAACTAACTAAGTAAGTAAGTAACTAACTAACTAACCAACTAAGTAAGTAAGTAAGTAAGTAACCAACCAACCAACCAACCAACCAACCAACCAACCAACCAACCAACCAATCAACCAACCAACCAACCAACCAACCAACCAACCAACTCCATGGAGCAGAATGTTTCTTCTTGAGAAGCTGATAGTTTCTTACGTAGTCATGAATTTCGCTGCATTCTATGGAACCTTAATGTACATTACCGCGTTCACAACATCCCGCTACTTACACCTATCCCGAGCCAGATCAATCCAGTCCACACCCCTATCATATTTCTTGAAGACCCCTTTTAATACTGTCCTCCCAGCTACGCCTAGGTCTTCCAATGAGTCTCTTTTCTTCAAGTTTCCTTACCAAAACACTGTATGCACTTCTTGTGTGTCCCACACGTGCCACATGCACCGCCCATCTCATTTTTCTTGATTTAATGACCCAAACAGTATTAGGTGAGGTTCACAGATTGTGAAAGTCTTCATTATGCTGTCCCATCGAGTCCCCTGTTACCTCTATCTGAGGCCCAAACATTTTCCTCAGCACCCTCTTTTGAAACACCTTCAGCTTTTGTTTCCCTCTGAATGTGAAAATGTTTTACACCCATAAAAAGCAACAGGCAAAATTATGCTTTTGTATATTTAATCTTTATATTTTTGGATAGAGAGCGGCTGGAAGTTGGTGTCAAGCAGAAGAGACCAGAGGTAGGCGTGATGGATTTTAACTTTTTATATGACAGCGGTAAAATCTGATGAACCGGAGACGTCTGTATTACAGTCTTACATAAGGATCACAGGATTGTTGTTAACTCTTCAAGAAGACATGAATCTGCAGTACATTTTGTACACCTATAGCAACCCCATGCTTTACATATCTCGTGAAAGTAAATGGTTGTTTATCGGGTACTAAAACGTTGAACATTTATCACATTCTTTAATTCTGAAGCATCATATTTGTCTAACATATAGGATTTTCTTTGCTTGTCAAAAGTTTTTTGAGTCATACCACGCAGAATGGAAATTGCTGAGTCCACTTGTACTATGTGCTGCAACATAAAACGGCGGAGAGATTATGAGAGTTTATGCGGTGTATATGCCATGTTCTAACTGCAGGATGTTTTGAATGGCATGTCAGTTTATGACAGCAAATTATTATAAAGTGTTGTCAAATGCTATTTCACTGTCATTTAAAGGGGAACTAATCACATTACGTCATTTGTTAACTTGCATTATCAGTTGGCCAAAAAGGTCAGCAAAAATAATAATTACGTATGAATATCTGTCGAGAAATAAATGAGGAATACAAAAATGAAGTATTTTCTTAAATTTTCCCTGTACGGAGTACACCTGTTATCCTTTTCTTGAGTAAGGACAGTGGTGGAAGCTGGAAGACTGTCTATTTCATTTCATCACAGCTTTATTACGTTTATGTTCTATCGTTTTCCTAATTTTCTTTCACCTATTTGTCTCCTTTAAACCGGTTTTTGCATCACACACAAAATGAAGCCCATTTACTCTGAACTGTCACATAATTTTGTGTTTTAAATTTTATTTAACATTTTATATTTGCCTGGGGTATAAGATTTTGTAATTTAGAGTAATATTAATGTGGCGTGCCACTCTTCCTGTTATGTTCTGCAATTTACTGTTTCAGGCAGAACATTTCTCCGTGTTTCAATCAATCAATCAATCAATCAATCAAATGTTTCCATGTGTAGGCGTTTTCACAAAATTGCGAAAAGCAACTATTACCTGCATCATGACTGTCCATCTGTTCCTCGCTCTGTCCACGTGCAATAACACGGTTTCCACTGGTCATATTTTCATGAAATTAGATATTTGAGTATATTTCGAAAATCTGTCGAGAAAATTCTAGTTTCATTAAAGTCTGACAAGAATAACGGGCACTCTACGTGAAGGCCTATGTACATTTATGATAATATTTCACTGAATTCTTCTTAGAACGAGAAATGTTCCAGAGAAACGTTGTAGAGAAAATCACAACTCAGTTTTAATATTCAATAACTTTTTTCCGAAAATCGTGCCGTTTATGAGATAATATGGAAAATTTTGGTATAGCCGGGCAGGCTACAGATGACAATATACGGCGCGTGCGTCTTACGTGCTGTATAGCTAAGTCTACGGACACACAGTCAGAATGTGTAATACTTATTGTTTTTCCACGGTAACAATGCTGACGCGAACGCGCCTCAATCTTAGGTTTACACGTACGTTGCCTGTATTGTTTGTGTCTTAGGTACGGTCACTTATAGTACTGCATCTAGCCTATACATCTGTAGCGTCAGTAGTAGGTAAATGAATGTGGCTGTAGAGTACTACCCATACGAAGCCGTATTACTCAAAGAAAGTCCTGTATCGATGTCATTCTTAACCACAGACCTTACACAAGCATAAACCGGCATCAGACTTAGTCCCCCGCAATAAGAAGCGAGCGACTACATACTTTGGCAGGCCAAGTTTCCATGTTAAGCCACATTACGCTCTTGCTAAAGTCCTAGCAGTTATTGCTTGGTCTACATACTTTCGTCGATTAATTGTATATCGCATTTATATGAGTTAACGTTTCCTTCATGAAGGAACTGAGAGCAGAGGGACCTCAGGGAATGCTTGCTGTCATTTGGTGCAGAATATTTTGTCTTCCAGTTTGCTATCCAAAAGTGTAAAGGGAAGAACGTGGGCTGAAGGTCTTCGAGAATAGGTTGCTGAGGAAGTCTACGAAGGACGAGGTAACAGGAAAGTGGAGAAGACTACATAACGAGGAGCTTTATAATCTGTACACATCACCAGTTAGTATTTGGGTGATCAAATCGAGAAGAATGAGATGGGCGTGGTGTGTGGCACGTACGGGGGGTAGGAGAAGTGCGTACAGGGTTTTGGTGGAGAGACCTGAGGTCAAGAGACCACTTGGATGACCTAGGAGTAAATGGGAGGATGTTATAACAAATCTTCAATAAGTGACATGGGAGGGCATATATTGGATTGTTCTGGCTATGGATAGGGACAGGTGGCGGACTGTTGTGAATGCATAAATGAACCTTCGGGCTCCATAAAATGCCGGGAATTCCTCGACTAGCTGAGGATCTTTTAGCTTCTGAAAAAGAACTCAGTTCCTTGGAGTTAGTTGTATAGTTAATTAGTTAGGTAGGTAGTTAGCATTTATGTGAAGCACGTTTGTAGTGCAGTGGCTGGAATTCTTCAGGGCCAGGTACAGAATTTCAGCAGGCTAACTGAGACATGGCCAGGAGGTCTTCTCTTGGAATAAGGCGGCAGGAATCTGAAGATAGCCACTTGCGTTTGTTTAGTGGGTCTATATTTCGACATTTGGTTCATAACTTGTGTGGTAGCTACCCGTCTTGGTACTGTTATTTCCCATTACAATGGGCCTTGCAAGGCTAATCATGAAAGAGCGTATAACAACGGCGAGAAGAACGTAAGCGAAGCACCAAGTGCGTATTTAATTAACTGTTGAATATCGACAACCGAAATATCTGTCTGAATGTTATCTTAAATTCACATGAATTATTTAGTTACGTAGTGAGTTTTCATTTGCATGAATAACTTGGCAAATTTGGTGTTTGTTAAAACTTTCTGAGATAATTGGAGCCTGTAGTCGAATAAAAATATGTAATAGGCCTATTCTTTTAAGCAGCTTGTTTCTAAACTGTAAAATATTAGCATGTTTAAACTCCTAATTACAGAATTTGTCGTTCCCAAGCATTTGAAGTTGTATTTCAGTCGCAGATTTCTGCTAACGTAATCGTCTGGGAATTCCGTGCAGTAGGAACTATGTCTTGACCTTCTGTTCTGAGCATATAGGTAATATTTCCTACAAACTTTCCCACGGTATCCAGTGTTAAAGACGTAGCATATTTAATATCTATTAATTCTAGACTACACTTGTATTTGTCTGGTATCTGCCTCTTTAATATCCTATGGGAATCTCATATATTTATTTTATAGTGCATTTAGTGACGATTAGGGTAACTCAGACAGTAACCTTCGAAAGACAGATGATTGGTGTGTGATGATTAGGAGGATTAGTCAAGAATAAGATGGAGAGGATGTGGAAGGAAGCAGTAGTGACGTAATTTGAAGATTTCCCCGGAATAAACTTATAAAACGGCCAGAAGTCTCAGTCAGAACGCCCCTGTCAGTGTTTTGATTTGAACTTGCCATTTAGTGATTACGAAAAATGAGCGATAACACAACCAAATCCCTAAAGGGCGTTTATGTGAAATATGTCAGTACCTTAGCCGACATAATGGTAGTGCAGTTGCTGTCTAGAGAGTCTCACGTAGGCTGCCGTGTCCTATTTTAATTTGAAGTGATCATGGTAAGAGCTCTGCAGCCTCTTAAAACCAAAATTCTTTTCCACGCTGTTCCGTTCTTCCTTCAGCCAAATCTGCCCTGTACAGCCAGTGATACGAATCTTCCCAAGTCCGGCGCGTTGATTTGCTGAATGGATTATTAGAGTCCCATTGCTGTTCTAGGAGAGTTCGTATCTACTCCGCCATCTGTACGGGAAATCGGAATGTAACAACGCTTAACTTCAGAACTGAACAGTGTTGTTTTATTCTGTTTATTTCCCATTTCTTCTTTCTTTGTGTGGATTGTTGTATGAGGAAATGCGCATGGGATTCTATCTTCAAAAACCATTCATTGTTCCATACATAATTCCAGTTTTCTTCATTATTTGTCTCTTTTCGTGTGTGCACTCGAATTTTTACTGTAACCGTATATAAATGTAAATGTAGTAATTACTTAACGGGAGTTCATGGACAATAACTGGGTATCTGATCGGACCCCTTTTGTCAAGAAGTAAAGAACCAACGTTTTATACAAAAGTGTGATAAAGTATTGACATATATAAACTTTAAGTGTAACTTCTTGTGTAAAACAGGAATAAACGTCAGTTGTTATACTAAATAACTATATAAAGCATGGAGCAGACTTTTTCTTGAAAGCTAGCAGTCACTCAGCTGGTCACGAATTTGCGCAGCTTTAATGGAATCCGAATGTTGACTATTTTGTTCACAGAACCTGCCATTGGTCGCTGTTCTGAATTAGAATAATCGATTTCATAATCTACAATCTCCAGTCTCCTTTCCTTAAGTTTACTCTGACACTCCCTTCCCACCAACACCTCGTCTTGCAAATTGTCTCTTGTTTTCAGGTCTTCCATCGACAATTATATGTACTTTTCTCACACTTCTCATGCGTCACCCATCCCATCCTCCTTGAATCGATAATAGCAATATTGTTTTGTGGATAGTAGGAGTGTTTAAGCTCCACATTATGATTTTTGTTCAGCCTCCTGTCACTGCTTTCCCCTTAGGTACAACATGCCCGTCAACAACCTATTCTCAAAAATCCTCAGTTTATGTTCTTCTGTTAATGTGAGATGCCGCATTTCAAACACATGCAAAGATCAAACAGTGTTAGGTGTGTTCGGTACCTTTCAGCTTGTCAATCATTCGATGGTCCAGACTGGTCCTGGGGCCCATCCAGCATCCTAGTCAGTTGATATCATAGATTATTTCCTCGTGGGTAAATCGGCCAGAGTGTGAAGTTGGCCAATCATATTCATCCTATTCCGAGGTTAAGAATGAGTGGACCTGTACCTCTGGTCCCACAGTGTGCCTTCATGGCATGGACTGGAACAAAATCTACCGTCACCGTGTGTTTAAAAATACGGAGGATTAAAGACAATATTTCGGAGCTTCTCTGCGAAATTTTGTATTTGGGTTTTACAGTTTTGAACACCAGACGATGTACAAAATCCAAAATCTCAATGACCCTGAACGTGATGCATCATAGTAAAAATCCTACGGATAGATAGTGTTCTTATTCTGTGTATTTCAGTCCTTAGGTTCTCAGACAGCAGACGGGAAGGCAGAAGGTTCTTTATTGAATTGTAGCAAGCTCTTAATTTATTCCTGAATGCAATTGTAACTTGTTGTCCCCAAATATTTAAACTTCGCCACATTATCGCAGGTGTTATTAACTGTTCGTACACTGTTTTCGTAACTTTGTGTTGCAATCTGGTGATGAGACATAAAAAGTATATTCAGTGTACTCTTCGTGTAGTTCTAGACTCAAACCAGTATCTTTTCTAGCAACTAATATAATTTCTTAAATTTTCTTCATGGTATTTATGACTTTGCCCAATAAACTAGCATCAGCAGCACTGGCAAAATATTCCCGCCCCCCCCCCTCAGCATTTAAAACTTTAACTGCGAAGGATGGCAATTTCATTGTAACATGAATTGTCATTGGATAGTATAAGGAGTCTATGACGTTGCATATAAACGGAATGCTAATGCCACAGTAAAGTAATGAGGAAACGAAATTATCTCCATGTATATTCTAAGTTGCTTCCTGTGGCGTATATCCTTTGCTTATACTGTATTTTTTTTTCTTACACGAGGTCTTTTATACCACTTACTGTACGTATGAGATATCTTCAGGTTTCCTCTATAAACTCAGCTACCCATGCATCTGCTTCCCCAACCATTTCTCACCTTCTGCTGTGCGGACAAAGTCGATGCCATGGCGCCTGCAGGTGAAACCGTGCGATCAGATCTCAGGAGGACAGGAAGAAGTGCTCTGTGGGAGGGCAGGGATGTTGTTTGTTCACCTGCATGGGCTCATAATTATCGTGTGTGCACTTAACGTGCGAGACTCAACTCTGATTAACGCAGGCCTACTACATCTTAATTGTTCCTCTGACCATATTGCCTTAGCCTACCAGAAGATGATTAATGGGTCTTGTAGGCTAATGTATAAAAACGGTGGAATATAAAACAAGCGGCCATGAAGCTTTTATATCCCTTGTAGATAGGGTTTATTGCTTAAAACTTTAACTTTAGTTTAGGATATTTTTTTCTAGTTTTCTTCGCACGTTCCTTTTGAGTTTTAAAAGATCTCGCTGCTTTTCTTGTACACTAATTGCGAATGTGCCTAATGATGAAATGCTCTACAATTTCTCGTATTTGTAAGGAAGTGACTGTTGGTAATAGGAAATTGTTGCTTCGCCCGTCATGTTTTAGAGTCAGTGTATGAAACTGCCATGGTGAGAGGCCTCGGAATTCATTCTGAGATGTTGGTAAATTGGTACCGAATTACACGGTGTCGTATCCCAAACAAAAGTAATTTCTATCACAATCTTCGACATAACATCACATCTTACGTAAATGAACGGTTAAAATACTTTAGAAAGGTTAAATATTTGAATATATTTAATAGAGGATTTGATGTACATCGAAAAACTAGTTTGGTTTTGCATAAAAAGTAAAAAAGTATCCGTGATTTGAGGCTACCACCGCGATGCGTGTGAGATCTGCGTTCTTCTGGGATATTACGCAGCGTCGAATGATAGTCCTTTACCGACGTTTCGGGACAACGTATCGATCCCACCTTCAAGTGCCAAGAAGCCAAGAAGAATCATTTTTGGATGTCTTGACGCTTGAAGATGGGACCGATACGCTGTCCCGAAACGTCGCTAAAGGATTACCATTCGACGCTGCATAATATCCCAGAAGAACGCAGATCTGATAAGTAAAAAAGCAGTTTGGCGCAGATACTTTGGACAAAAACATAATATCGCGCCCTGTACAGCCTGCCTGTGAATAAATGTTGCAAAGCCCTTGCTCGGATCTGCTTCTGTTTTCGAAGTCAGTGCTACTGCTCTGTCCTGGAAAGATGCGATTGCTATGTTGACTTGGTACATGAACTTGTTACTATGTTTCATGCTCACTAATCTAACTGCATTTGTGTTTCACTGGAGCGCGCAGATTTTGCGTTTAAATTGGATATCCGCACCTCAACACGCCAAAACACAAATCCGGAAAAAGTGGCTTCTGTGTCTTCGTGGTAACGAAACCCCCAAGTGGCTGAAGATCTCTAAGAGGACAAACAGATTGTCAGAGTTTCGTTCTCCGAATCCTCGTGAACTGACTTACCTAGTGCACAATAAATATTACCACTGAGCGTCCTGACTATGCTAGGATTCTACAAATGGGCACGTTTATCCGGACGCTGCATTTACATGTAATACGTTATAAGCAATGTAGAGACACTGGCAGTACAAAATAAATACTGTTGCTTTAATTTGTAAATCGTTTGTCTGTAGATCCCAGGACGGAACCGTGGATTTATTTTGGGTTCTGGAATTGGTAAGTGGAAGTGTATTTACTTTATCCTATTGTAGAGTGTCTAGAAAATCCTAGAGTAAAATTTCTGTCGATTAAAATAAAGATGTTTTACTGGAGTAGAATGTAAATAGGGTTTTTTGTCATGATCGTCTCTTTGTCTTGACTTTGCGTAGAAAACTGATGTCTCCAAAGGAGAAGTGAATGAATTTAAAAATTTTGTCATAATTTACTGGCGTTTTTTTTAAGCTTTGTCTCGTGCTATCAGGCTGTGTGGGTCTCAGAAACAAATCTGTGTTTCTAGACTGCTTTTCCGACTCGGAGAGATAGACGGGTCTGTGTTAATTGTAATATGCGTGTGACAGCTCCAAAATATTTCCATACAAGGAATGGCCGTCGAAATGGCCAGGGGCTGAAATTGCGAGGGCGCAGGTTTAATACTCTTCATCGGAGTTGACAGCTTTTAACTCAGTACTTAAACATTTATGTATCAGATTCTCAGTGTTCAGACTTTAAACTTTCTCAAACAGTGGAGCGAGTAGTTGGAGGCGTAAGAGCACGTTCCTAAAATATATCGGAATAGAGTGGACTATGCAGGAACTGGCAGGCTAGGTTCTGGTTCTTTATGTTACAACCGTCCAGTGACGAACTGGAGCAATAACTTAACTACATAATGCAAACATTATGTTAGACGTTTGTCACGTGCATGACGTTCCTGAGGTTGGCTTTGCTCTCCTCTTCATGCCGCTAGTTGTCACGGTAATAATAATTCCTTATTGTGTGATTAATTCTTGGCTTAATACTGTAATAAGATGAGAAATTATGACATAATTTAAAGAAGAGTGCAGGTTTTGAATACAAATGCTGAAGAACACGGACAAAAATGGTGCACGCACATAGACCGTGTGGAGGAATATGTAATTTCAGAAGTAGTAATAATAATACACAATTAAAAAACCAATAGCAGGAGTGAAGGGGCATGGAGGTAAGAAATATGGGAGGTATTCTGGAAGTTTAACGGGAGTAATAGACTAATAAATCAAGAAGAAAATGTGGAAAAGAAGGACAAAATTTTATTTACGCCCTTATATTAATCATGGCTTTGATATACCGATTTTCAAGAATCTAAGAACCGCTACGCTGCATCGCATTCATATCTATACCAAATTTCACGCAGATTGGTCAAGAAATATGGAAAGTACGTTTAGAGGATGAACCTACAGCTTTGCAGAAAGGAATCAGTAATTAAATAATGTTTCAGCGCACACGCGTGTAATTTTCTATATTTTATGCCTAACAGACCTATGTAGTTATAGCACCAAAATGCCATGATTCCTTTCAGTTGAAAATATAACTTACGACCATAGAAAAAAATCACTTTTTGGGCGCGTTCACAAAATTTCGAAACGCTTCGTCATATCCGTCCGTCCGTCCGTCCACTTGGAACAACTCGGCTCCCACTGGATGGATTTTCGTGGAATTTGATATTTAGGCATTTTTCGAAAACCTGTCGAGAAAATTCAAGTTTAATTAAAATCTGAGAAGAATAACGGCTGCTTTACATGAAGACAAGAGGGGATACGCGGTGGCACAGATGAGGCACGGCGCTACAAGCCGGAAGGTCGCGCTTTCAATTCCCGAGGAGGTCGTTGGGATTTTTCATTTACTTAATCCTCCCGTCCGCACTATAGCCGTCAGGTTGGCTCAGTCTGTAGCAGAACTTGGTACCAGTCCTGAGGGCTAAAGGCAGTCATTGCGTAGGCCTTGAGAGGAATTCGGGGAGCCGCAAATCCCTGGTGCCCTAAGGACCTGTCCAGGCACGTAATATGACAGCTTTTATACATATATAGCATAACACAGCTTTTCCTGAACCGAAAGAAATCACTTTTTATAGTTGAAAGAAAGGCGAATTTGGTTGAGTCGTTTTCTGTACTGGCTCGCCAGTCACTTGGAAGCTACGTGCAGTGTACGGTGTTAGCTTTACATGAATGCCGTTCAGTTAAAAATTATAATGCCCTCGGCAAAGTGTGCTGTCTGTGAAGATTACTGCGGGGAACGATCTGGGTGCTTTCTGCTTCTGAATCATACAGTCATCATTCACTCTGAGTGATTAATGATTCTGTGTCAGCCATTGTCCTTTGCTTCCGACATGCAGGCAGTTATGTGTCCGGTGATGAATCTCGACAAATATTCTCACATGTGAAGTGGCTTTGAATTTGTGTGTGTGTGTGTGTTGACTATCGTATTTAATTGTATAGCAATTATAAATAGGCCATATGTCTAATGGATAATTTATTGATCCATTAATATATATTATTATTTCAACATAGAGAACGTTAAAGCAACTGTATAATGTGAATTTTACGTGTTGAAGCTGCTGTGTCGAGTAATTAATTACCATCCCACTCGTAATGATTTTGCAGTGCTTTTCTGAGGTACGGAGTAGCGGAACTGCATTAGCTTGCCACAGGAAGGTATGCTACAGAATCCAACCTTTTAATGCGTTGCTGATTGTTCTAAATAATAAATTAACTCTTCGACTGGAGCAAGTTCCGTTTTTATAAGGTAAGGTGATGAGATGTTGAATTGAGTCTGTCCGTGGTCAAGTTTCTTAGTGTCAGTTTTCATAAATACTTCCATCAGCGTCTAGGTCTTCCACGTGAGCTCTGTCCTTCAAATTCTACGCGTGTTATCCGTATGCTTAACTGACAGCGGCATGTGAGTGGGAGTTATTCGAAACCTGACGAAGGTTCTGATCGCATGTTTGTTTGTAAGTGTTAAAGGTGGGTGGCAGTCCCCTTCCGACTTTACCTACAGCCATACTGGGACCAGTAGGAAGTTATTTTTCCACTCCGCCATTATTCACCCTTCATACTCACTCTAAGTCATTTCAATCAGCCACCTTCTTCATTCTCCCTATCATCCTTTCATCAAGGGGACATTTAAATCGCGCACACTGTGTGCATTCTTAGACGGATTGAGGCCGCGATGGTTAAATGCCATATGTGGAGGGACGTAGAGACAGTGTTTATCAAACTGTAGTCCGCGGACTGCTGCCGGCAAGCGAACCGTCTTCCACCGGTCCGCCGAGCACTGGAGTAAACAGACTGTTATTTCCGTAACATGCAGGCCGTCTGCATTAAGGTAATATTAAATGTACGTTAAATGCTGAAGTGTTTTGTGTAAAAATTTTTATACTTTTTTATGACACATCAAGTTTAATTAATAAGCACGGCAACTAGGTACTAGTCTGCTGTGTGTTTTGAACATACGTACTAATCTGCGCTATCACAGGTGTGAGAAAGATTGGCATAAGTCGCAGACACGTGTTATTTAACTTGGATTTTAATTCGCGGTAAGCTGATAAGTATGGAGAAGGAAACTGTTGGGACTTCTATTAAGAAATTTCTCAGTTATTCGCCTGGAAATCTTGGAGAAGACAGTGAAAGACCTCAGTATTCTCATCGGTGTTTGAAAAGGTTTCCGCTCAGAATTCAAATGAAATGGGACTTCGCTGAAACGAATCCACTAATTTTAACATTCGTTCTATTTATGTAACCTACCTTTCTTAAAAACTATTTTACAGGTATCGGGTAAGATATCTGTGGATAATATTTGTAGTAGACTCTGCTGTAGTGTGCAGATAGTTTTGAATATTAAATATTTTTAATGCAGATTTATTGGGAAGTTATCAGATTATTTGGAATTTGGCAGTAAAACTTCTTCACATGTTGATGAATTGGACCTTTGGCTTCAGTCTGTGCAGCGGCATCGTACAGAATTTTGCGAGTGTCTACATGTTCAGGACTTCCTCTTCACGTGTTTTAGGTATTATTATGGATACAAAGATGGCGAGGGATTAAACAGGCGTTTGCTTTTGGAAGGCACGATTTTTAAATACACTGAAAGCTGTGGCTGCCGTCGAAAGTGTTACACGGACTCAGGCGATTGTCATGTAGCTTTGCTCCCCCTAACTGCTTGAAGATTATGCACTGATCATAGAAAAAGGGTATTAATACACATACCGACATTTCGTATTACTTAGTGCTGTCGAATGGGTCCAGGTTACATAGGACTCCTTTGGACGAGTGCATGACAAGCACAAGATACGAACATCAGCGGGATTCGAACCCGCGATCCCAGTAATGAAGCGGACAAAAACCTACGCGTTAGACGGCACGGCCGCCGTGGTCGGTGCGTTCTCTCACATAGACCTATGTATTTGCAAACGCATTTCATTCTCATAGCTGCGTGTTCGTCCGATCACCTCCTTCGTTTAAATTATACTAGACCCTTACAGTCACATTCAAAATAAAGTGCGGTGGGCTGAATCTGAGACAACTGCAATAAACCTTATGACAGTTTTCAATCCTTGGGATTTTCTACACGACAAAATGTTATTTTTCGTCCTATGCTACTTCTTGAGAGGGTAAGCAGTAACTGCGATAGCCGGCTAATAAATTGAGGGTGTCCCATTTGTTTGCCTGTTTCAGTGAATTATAACTAATTTACGGAAAGAAAAAAACAAATTCCATCTCGATAGACTTTTTTTTAGAAGAAATAAAGAGGCTTATTTTGTGATACCCGCTGTATAAATTGACGTTGTCCATCACTGTTGTTTACATGCGTCCTTTGTTGAAGCCTTCTTTGAAACGCGCAACAGCCTGATTGGCTGCAGCTTCGTAATATTTGCATAATTAAGTTTCTTGGGCCAACAAGATCATTTACGGACAAACAGGAGGTTATATGATGCTGACTGAAATGTGCGTGCGGCTTGTGGTCACCTCACAGCAATAAATAAAATCACTCACTCTAGGGAGCCCCTGATCCATCCACTCGACTGACGGTCTTACATCCCGAGCCTCACCTAATGATGAATGGGACCAGCAGTCCCGTTTCTTTTGGTTTTTATCAAGACGCAAGGGAAAGATAGATGCTGTTAGCCTTAGGGCTTATGGGAAGGAAAACGTTTTTGTTATAAAGCGTTATTACAAGAAAAGAGCCGTCATCACTTGCTTGGCAATAACAGACATTTGCCCTGATTACTGTGATTAACTTCACTTATGCGACTGGAATGGAAGGAGACGGCGAAACTTGTTAGTTGCTGCTGTTTTCTTTACTGCATTAGCGTACACAGGGCTGTAGTTGTGCGGGTTGAGTTCAAGGCTGAATGGCTAAGATAGTTCATGTGTGTAAATATGGTGCGCATTGCCAGAAGCGTGTCAGGTTCTGTCAGTCTCTTGTACGTTCTCTCACTCTTGTTAAGGGCATTACTGTCTTGACTGAGTACTGAAGGCGGATGGTAGCTAGCCTTGATTTACCTATAAGCTTTGTGTTGTACGAAGTTCCTTTTCGCCACGCTTCACCACCCTCTGTCTTCAGGACTCAGTAGACACCAGCGTTAGCTGCGACTGATATAATGTTGCATACGGGGAAGTCCTTCGTGTTTTATTCGAATTCTTGGGAAACCAGCGAAATTCGTTGTGAATTTTCATATTCACCTACATAACAATAACTGAAGTTCTGTCGACTTAAAAGTGTGTAATGGGGAGTTCCTTTCGCACTGCTATGCCAAGATCCGTTTTGTATTCAGGTTCTGAAGTAGACATAAGGGTGTTCATGAGTTACGGGTGGTGACGAAACTAATCTTGCGGTCTGCTGGTCCATTTGGGGACTATAGGCCCCAGTTACATTCTTGGCGAATCACTGGGGAACTTTTGATGCAAACAGCTCCACTTCGTAGTTGACTGTGGTTTATTACTTTATTGAATGACACTTTATGTGCTACACAAACTACTTGGCGTGCAACGAAAAACTGCATGGTAATTTTATGTGATCTAGAAACCTCGACAAAGAGGTGATCTAGGCGTGATATGGGCTGTTGCGCCACAAAAAAGAACAAAAGTACGTATTTGTAAAATCTGGTTTTGTTTCATTTAGACTCGGAGATGTAGCGTTAGTCCAATTTTGGGAGGAGACACAGCAAGTGAAACTGTATTTGCTATATTGAGGCCTTTACTGTGAATCTGTGAATGGTCACGTACCTCAGACACCACTCGGGTTGTGTTGATATTTCTCTGTGAAGCAAAGTGTTTAGTGTGATTAAAATCTGGCTAGTCTTTCATTCATCATTCCCGAAGTCATCGTAAATTTGTGCGCTGAATGTGGTAATAGTAATCTACTGTGACCCCACGGAGCAGAGTCCTTCCTGAAAAACTAACAGGTCCTCAGCTAGTCAAGAAATTCCCCGCATTTTGTGGAACCCAAGGTTGGTTACCCCATTTACAAGAGTCCGCGACCTGTCCCTGTCCTGAGCCAGCTTAATCCAGTCCATGAGCCCCACCCGACTTCTTGAAGATCCATTTTGATATTATCCTCCCGTCTACGCCTGGGTCTCCCAAGTGGTCTCCTTCCCTCAGGTCTCCCTACCAAAATCCTGTATGCACCTCTCCCCTCCCCCATACGTGCCACACGCCCCGCCCATCTCATTCTTCTCGATTTCATCACCCGGACTATATTTGGCGATGAGTACAGATCATGAAGTTCCTCGTTATGTAGTCTTCTCCACTGCCCTGTCACCTTTTCTCTCTTAGGCCCAAATATCCTCCTCAGTCTCCTAGTCTTGAACACCCTCAGCTTTTGGTCCTCCGTCAGTGTAAGAGACCAAGTTTCACACCCATACAAAACAACCGGTAAAAGTACAGTATACTGTCACACTCATTGTATTTGATAAAGAGGTAGGCCTTACAATCATTTCGGAGGGACCTGCCGCCAGCACATTCAAGGTGGAAAGGCACCCTGAAGTTAAACAGCCGGTTACTTCCAGATGTTCGTCAACTTGTACCTTTAAACATGGCAGAAGGCAGCAGAATTCACCTGCTTGCACGAGGAATTTATCTGTTTTTAGTACATAAGGTTTCTGATATACAATCAGTTTTTACGAATAATAATATTATATGTTGGAGAAAATTTAAGAACACATCGTAGTTTTTACCATCCTTAATTCAGTTGTCCATTTCTTAACGATCAGCTATCAGTTTCAGTGTATTAAGAAGAATTTGTCGTGGTATAAGGAGTCTATTTTACCACTAATATGATCAATACAGCTTAAACTACCGGTTAATGTATCGCGCTTTTTTTGGTGCTAGCCTCTGAAGATTTAGGATTAAAACTAACTGACAGGCGCAGGTAGATTCTTGAGGCGTTTTAAAAGACGAGAAACCCTGACGCGATGTAGTACAGCAGTGTAGCCGACAGTAAGCAAGCATATTGCAGAAATTTCCATTTTCAAAGAGTAAGTAATTGTAAGCAGGTAAAACAGGAGGGAAAATTTTTTACTTGAATAAAAACGAGTTGTAAAAAGGAAGCACGTTTGCTAGCTGGTTGCTCATGTGTTGGTCTCTCCTTCTCCTTCCTTTTTCTCCTCTCGTCTAGCGGACATTTATCTTCGTCTTTTATCTACGTTCTTCTCCTCTCCTCTGCTCTCAGGTGCTGCCAGATAACATCTTGAGGATTGTTGCCTGTCAAGATTTATCGTCGTTTCCTTAGCTAGCTAACCCTCCTCCCCGTTGCAAGAAGCTTTCTCTCTCTTGCTGTAGCTGTATCAGCCATAAGTATGGCTAGATGCAGCCTCCGTCAACTCCTAGTCTCAGATAGGGATGCAGGATACTTTGGGACAGCCGAAAGAAAATGCCAGGAACGGGAGATAACTGCAGAGGCGGGTATGGGGACTGATAGAAAAATGCATGTTCGGAATTCTTTCTTTAGAAATTTTTCAATGTCTTCGCCTCCTTCAACACTAGCATTCCTCATCAACTTCTACATATTTAAATTTTTATTTCCGTCTAAGAGATCTGTTATTTATACAAGGAAACCGTTTTTGGAGCTTATGGCCTTTTTGTAATTAACAATGGCAGCCATTTACTGCAACAACATTTTACTCTGTGTAATATCCTGGCAGTTGCAAATTAATGTCAGATGAGAACACGTGCAGTAATTTTAAACAAAACTGAAGGAAACTCAGATATACTGCTGATTAACAAGTTAATCAGTAGTCTAGTTATGCGAAACAGGTGGGAACGCAGAAGCCTTTCACCACTCAAAATACAATGCTGCTCATATTTGGATCTATAAGCAGGATGCCTTATGTAGTATTACATTTTCTCAAACACATTAATTCGGAAAATTAGAAGGAAGTTCAAAACGGGCTTGTACTAATGCCAGTCTGGGAGTATTATTTCAGTTCTTAATTTCGTAGACTGGTTGACATGTTTAACAGTTATTGAAGAAAATACCGAAGTATGTCTTCCAAGTGCCTATGACAGAGCAGTCCGGCCGACGGTGCAAGTGTTTTCCTAATGTGTACACGATTATAACGTGTGCGAGAGTTGAGTTTCTGACAGAGGTATTGCTGAAGATTGAAGTCTTCTGGGATGTGATGCTGTGTCGACTGTTAAATAGTTACCGACATTTCGAAGGACCACAGAGCCTTCATCTTCAAGACCAAGTTGTCCGAGAGGAGTGGCACTACTCGGACTGATTGTGCCTAAAGATGATGTGGTTATTTGAAATATTCGTAGCTGTTTACCAGTCGACACGGCGTAACATGCTGGTGCACTTTAATTCTCTACTGTGCCTTAGTTTCCAAAGTAGTTTTGCTTATTTCCCAGGGGTTCAGATTTGTTTCGAAACGTTCGGTCTATTAAATTCGAGATAAAATCACAACTCATAGAAAGTCTTAAAGGGAATGGTAAATAGGAGTTGTACTTTTCGTAACTTAATGACAGACTTGGTGAGTTTTGAGGTTTGTCTTCTCTTAGTTACAAGTTCGGTAAAAGCAACATATGGGTTTCTGATTATCAGAAGAAGTAACAGATGAGTGCTGAGAGTGCGCCCGAAAGCGAAATCAGGGTTTACACTCAGCCATTCATTAGACAGTAATAAGTGATTAATTTTCCAAATCCTCGTAAGGAATGGACATAAAACACGATGATTGTTCGTTTTCTATCAGGCTGTGAGGGATATAACAACTGAATATCTGTGTCCTGTTTGTATTTATGTTAATTTTCATGGTTTTGAAAATATTAGATTATTTGTGAACACATTTGTGAACACATTTATGAACACATTTGATTTTGAGAAGGTTACAAACCTATATAGGCTTAATATTGTACATACCGTGCATTGTTCTGTAGTTATTGACTAGTGTAGAAAACCAACTAAATGCACTTTTTTCGCTAATTTCCACTTAGCGAAAAATGAGTGAATTAGTGAAAAAAGGGCATTTAGTTGGTTTTCTACACTAGTGAATAACTATATAGGCTTATTTGTAAGCAGTTCGACCTTAGTAAACTAATCACGTGAGCAGTAAATCCGAATGAAGCTGCTATTGTACTTCACGTTGTACACAACCATACACTAGACTTAGAATTATAATTGTCTCGTGGGTAGAATAACGTATAGAACTTACAACCATCAACATTGCGTCGTGATTTGTGAGTTTCACTGAGGAAATAGTTCTTGGACTTTTTGACCATTGAAGATGAGACCATTAAGTTGTCCCGAAACGTCAGTCCAGGATTACTACTCGGCGCTGCTTAATATCCCAGGAGAGCACAGTTGTGTTCGAGAAAATAATTGTTTCTAACTTAATTAGTAACTCTTTTTCTACACCGTAAGACATGCCAAGGATCAGCTTTCAAAATGAATTTAAGAACTGTCATTACATTAGGATAAAATAAGTCAGAAGTGATCAATTTTTGGCACGATTTTACAAACGAACATGACAACCCGGGACTATGTACAAGAGAACTTTTTAATAGTTTGCGGTTAAATTAAAAAGATGTTAAATGTAGCAGAATAGTTTGAGTTTCCGAATGCTAAAACTGTTATTGTGACTGCAGTTCCGGGCTGCCGAGCAGACATTTGCTCGTCCGTTACTTGTATCATCTTCACATCCCTTGTCTGTCCCCTTCATCTCCTAAACATTAATTCCTCCTTGTCCACTTTGTTTTAAGTCGTGTCGCCGTATCTTCTACACAAACCCGAAATCTTCTTAACGTTGTCATTATTTTCCCGTTTTTGTCAGCCTCCTCCCTCCTTCTCTGTTCAACATTTCAACTGCTGTTTTATCTACACTTTTCTGATCGTTTGGGAGGAATTCTTTTTCTGTTCCCCTTTCTACGTGTTTTCTTCTTGGTTTTGTCCATGACATTAATCTCGAACTGACTACTTTTATGTTTTTTTCCCCCTGCTTGGTTCCCGTTTGCAGCCCATGATCTGTGCTGCTTGTCTTTTCACCTATTCTTTCAAACCGTACGTGATTTATTTATTACTTGTTTTGTAGCACCATCATTCCTTCTTTGGCTTGGTCGTGATCTTTCAAATCTTTCCCTCTTATCGGATTTCCCTTTGTGTTAATTGTATATTCAAATTTATACTCACTGGCAGTGAGCAACTATCGTTACTTAAACCGAATTCCTCGCACGAAAGAAATTATCGGTCATCGTTTTGGCTTATACTGTAACAATTAAAATTATTGCAGCTGGCGTAAAATGTGGAAACTGTAGAGGTTTGAAAGTTTCAGGAAAGTGAATGTGTATTGTATAAATGATTCTTTAAGTCACCGAATGTTTTTAAATATTGGAGACCCTAAAGGGGCTGAATTGGCACCGATGGAAATCTTTATTAGGGTACTGTAAAAGAGGGCCTTTTAATTACACATTTTTGTAGTTTATACCAACATAATTATTGTAACTGAGTTTTGCTTGAGGCAGACATTTTCCTGTGTGACCGAACTACTCTTTATCGTTTCTTAAATGCATTGAATTAATTAACTTTAAAGACATGTGTACATTAAATTAAATTTTTAGGCGCTTTTAGAGTGAGCTGTGCCATGGCTCAGACTGTTAGCCTCCTGCCTGTCACCTCGGAAGCCCGTGTTAGTCCCAGCCCAATTCATGTTGAATTTGCGGTGGACAAAGCCGCACAGCGACACAGTTTTTTCCGAGTACTTTGGCTTTACCCCGTCAGTATCATCACATCACTGCTCGACACCAATGAATTAGTTTATCCAGCGCCGACGCTATGTGATCTTGGCAAATGAGAGAGTCGTTAAATAACACACTTAACACTTACATGCCTGTAATGTATATATAGTTATATAGTCCATACACACGTTTTATCTATGTTCTTTATTCAGGGAACGGGCCTATGTCGCGGACCTGCAGTGCATAACAGATGCTTTCAATTTGCACTGGCGGTTTTTCATAAATGGATGGGTTAACTGCATTCTGTAATTTTAAAACTTTCGAATTACACAGACCTTTGTTCTATTTAAGATGCAACTTTGACGGATAATTCCATGTTTTTTTTTTGATTTAACAAACAGAATTTTCAGTTACTTCTGGGCGAGAAGAGCGACAAATATGATCATTCAGGTGGAGTTATAAAGAGTTCAGGACGGGGTAAAGGCCTAATTTTTTATTCATCTCTAACCAGCTGTGTTCGTGAATTGTTGAGTATGTGCTTAGAAATCACTGTTTCCTGAGTAATGAATCGGGATGAATGACAACAGAGTTTTTGAAGTTACTGTACCACACACTTACTTCACAATAGTGTAAATATGCCTTTGTTTTAATGCACTAAATTTGATTGTCTTGAAATTAAAAGACGTTAAACGTGTAAACGTGATGAAACACAGTATTTCTTTGATAGGATTTGTCCAAAGCTGATTTATATCCGTAAGTGCTTAAATGTTTTAAGTACTACATTTCATTTGCAATTCATGCACGTGTTTGTAGTACAAGGAAGGGATTTTTAATGTGGCATGAGAATGTAGGCTGTTACGGTGCTGTTGCGAGGGCGGCACCGGGCCGTCGGGCTTGCACTGACAGCCAACCTAGCTTCGCGTACTTCGTCGGTTGGTTCAGCGGGCGACCGCGATGGTATCTCTCTGAGGAACGAATGGTTAGGACGGCAGATGATGATCTGGAAAATCAAAAGAGAAGCTGGCTCGTTAATTAGGGATAGACAGAGTCCTTGAGCACCCAAAGAGATTCTATCAGAAACTATACGTTACTGCTGAAAGGATATATGATTTGGAATATTGTTTTTGAACGAAAGGATAATTTTATGACGTATTCAGGTTCATTTGTGGTATTGTTGCCTTTAGTATAATCGGCATTTAATTTAATATTGGAGGCATGAATCTCTGTTAATTAATTTACGGAAGCATCCTGTGTGTGTCATTGAGGTTAGGTGTTTATTTAAAGTGCCTTTATTGCAGATGCCAGTCCTGTTTATGCGAGTTTGCGAAAAGTCACTTGTTACCGGTATGAAGTGACTATTTTTAAGCGCCCCAAGTGCATAGAAAATTTTGTGCCTGCAGGTGGAAACAGCTGTGTTTTGCACAGGAATAATTAAAATTGAAGGGAACTAAAATAAATGTTATATTCCAAACAAAGTAGATGCCATAGTGACACACATGGTAACGTGGTGTTATGCGTTTTATATATACATATACCTATTTTTAATATTTTAACCTTTGAAGTTTCGAACGTACTCCGCGTTGATAACGACATACCTTGCGGCCGCGTTTCTTAATCGGCATTCAGTACGAGTGCTGGCCGGCAGACTGGCGACCCAGCTACGTGTACCAGAACCCATCTATGTTGGTATAGTAACACTCAGTAAATTAAAAAGTGTGTATTTGTTTTGGCTTACTAGCATGAACACCCCTAATTAGTTTACCATATACTTCAGGACAAGTGTCTCGTAATCTTGTACAATGTATATGCGCTACATTCACTTTAAAAGAGTTAATTTTTTATTGCATTGAGTTAATTACATGAAAAAATTCATCTTATGCCAATTTTGTATATTATCGTAACAAAACTTCATACTAATATATTACTATGATTCGTAACCAAATGGATGGAACCCAGCATAACGCATGTAATTGTGATGCATGAATACAAAATAAACGTGGATGAAAATGTAGGCCTAATGAAACTATAAGAAAACAACTTTGTAACTGTGTCGACTAGGTTCTTTTTTGATAAAATAATACTACTGTAGGCGGTCAAGCAATTCGCAGTCTTTCGTAGAAACTGAAGTTTCATAATCAAGTTAAGAAGGCCCCGGACCGCTGAAATACATCGTGAACCAGCTGAATGCAGCTCGCATTCTTACACTACATATAGTTAATACTCATCAAAACATTTTGTTCCTTTTAACGCCTAGATCTTTCAAATGGTCTTTTCACTTCAGGTATTGTGAAGGGAATTTCGTAGGCTGTAAATGACACAAACTTCTTGCTCCCTGTATTTAATCCTCATCTTCGTAATGCTTGACAAAGGTTATCAAGTGTGCGTTATTTAAGTCTTCTGCCGCGGTGTAAATTAGGTCTTCGCTGTTCTGGGATATTGTGCAGCGTTGATGGGTAGCTACCGACGTTTCGTACAGCCTCTAAGTCCCACCTTTAAGGGTCTTGGATTGCTTGACCCTTGAAGAATGGGGCCGATAGGCTGTCCCTAAACGTTGGTAACCAATTGCTAATTAACGCTGCGCAATATCGCAGAAGATCGAGAACCTGATGTCAGGTATGAGTAGTATAATTTTTTTAAATTGATTCCGTGATTTATTTGTCCTTCTTTGGTGTACATTTGCATTAATCTCCACCACAGGAGAATATTTGTCAAACCCTTTCAACACTGTCATTAATCTACGCTATATATGTATGGCTTCAGGTCTTACCTAACAGAGAACACAGTATGCGTCCATGCGTTGGACCAATCAGTGACTGACGTACTGTATACACTGTGAGAGGGAAATGCAGAGAGTGTAACGTTGACCTGGCAGAACGTACGCTTACCAAACAAATTTTGTGAAATAAACATTGTTATGAAAAAATAAGAAGACACAACCTTACAACAAACCTATCTTTGACGTATGTATAAAATTCAGTAGAATATTAAATTAATAATTAATTTAAGGTTTCATATTCCAAACCTTCCACCATCGCGTCCTACAAATGAAATTAATGTGTTAACACTGAATGACACGATGTTTATAGCTACCAGTAATAAAAATATCGTGGCAGGTTATAAAATTACAATTGTCTTTCCGTGTCTTATAGTTCTTGTGACGCAGAAAACACATTTTGTTTACTCCTGCCTGTGACTTCATCGTAAATGTGATCTTTCAATCGCAATTGCCGT
Source organism: Coptotermes formosanus (assembly GCA_013340265.1). Classification (NCBI taxonomy): domain Eukaryota; kingdom Metazoa; phylum Arthropoda; class Insecta; order Blattodea; family Rhinotermitidae; genus Coptotermes; species Coptotermes formosanus. The sequence goes on from BLKM01004955.1 coordinate 734,476, forward strand.
CATCTCGCATAGAATAATTTATTTTTGCTTATCGTAAATATGATGTAATGTTTCTTGCCCTTTAATACCATCAACAACCCAGTCATTAGATGTGGTGGGCAGGAAATTTAATTTTTATGTAAGTTGAGGGAACACTTCAAAGAACACAATGAACTTACTTAAAAATTACGACCCGATTTGGCTTGTGAATAATAAGCAGTAAGTAGCAAATAATAAATAAAGTAGGATGCCCATTCTTGGAACTGGAAGTGTCCGAAACGTTGACAGAATTTCATTTAGACAACCTTGTACAAAGACGGGTGCTTTAAACACGGACATGGAAAAATAATATTCTACGGCCGGGATGCACAAGTTCCTTGCGCCAGGTCGCCGTTGAAACTAAACTTGTGCGTTGGCACCCAGTATTTGTGGTTTCTCAGTATGACACTTGCTTCTCGTCACCGTTCTTGGTGTCTAGAATTTTGAGGTGTCTCTACTGATTTTTATAAAGTTTGTGCGCTGCTGTCCAAAGAATATAAGGAAACAAATTTTCCGGATATGAACTGGAATGCTTTGGCCTAGAATACAGTTCGATGGCGGGATTTTGTAGATGTGGTGTTGAACCCTTGGATTTGATAACAACGGAAGTTACCGAAAGAGCTGTCCCAGGCAGTAACGGCTCTGTGTTATATCGAAGAGTGTCCAGTTCTGAACTTGGTTGGGATATCGGCAGCTTTTGCTGAGGTTTTTGTGGTTGTCAGACCTTTGGAGCGAATGCCCAGTGTTACGTCACGATCGTCTCCTTTTACTTCTTTCGCAATTCGTTATTCATTGTCGTCCAGTCATTTGAGTATAATTCACGGTAGCTTCGTTAATTATACTATTGATGATGATGATGATGATGATGGTGACGACGACGACAATAATCAAAATTACAACAAACTCAACAGCAGTAACAAAACTATCAACAACAGCAGCAGCAGCGACCACGACGGCGACGACGACTGCGACGACGACGACGACGACGACGACTGCGACGACAACAACATCGACAACACCAACGACGACGACGACAACAACAACAACAACAAAAGCAAGAGGAGGTTACCTGAGTAATTGTCGTTTACGTATTCAACGAGTGTCCTACATCAGAAAGTTCGTTATGCCAGAATAAAAGGAAAACTTCTCAGTTGTTTTTATTTTTTCAGGCACAGGCATTTGGCATGCAATGCGGGTCACATCCGGGACACTCTGCAGGTAACTGCTCGTTTTAGACGGTAACGAAATGTCGATCTACTGAAGTGCTGAGCGCCATGTGACAGCAATATTCTTCATGCACTGCGAGCCTACACACTCCTGTGATCCGCTTTTGTTTGTGATTCAATTCTACCCGATACAATACCGTAGTTTCCAGTCCCCCTTATGTGTTTGATTAGAACTATAGAAGAGTTTCATACAGATGTAATTATATTTATTAGCTATTTTTATCCAAAATTTCACACTCCTGACCCCAAGTAATTTTCTCGTTATAAGTTTCCAACTGAGGACTTACCTATTTCGCGCGGCCGCTAATTTGTTCTTTTACGCCGTACACAAAATGCCTTAAGAGATAACGCGTATGCTGTTAAAAGTTCTATTAAAACATAAAATGTCTGTCTTCCATGAGAATGCACTAGATGTGACGCTACTTCTGATGCGACTTCGAAATAATGAATCCAATCACCCCTTCGTCAGACCGAACTGTACTTTTAAAGTTCGAAATTTTGGACGACTGCCATATTGTTGTTATTGATGGTGTAACATCGCGAAGTGAAAGTGGCATGAGCTGCATCAGTGTGGTGTTTAGGCTTCATAAAAATCTTTTAGTGGGATGTATAAAAAGAGCGACACCGATAACCAACATGGTGTTAGCCTACGCCAGTCTTTCTAAATGACAAGTTCTAAATAGATTGGAAGTAAGCTTAGACTGTGCTTTATTCTCGCAGTTTTATTCTTAAAGTGTTTACTCAGGAATTTACCCAAGGTACACGCGCAGGAGGGCGTCGATGTTCTGCTGATTTTAGTGCATACAAATTTCTCCGCCCTTACAATTAATGAAGTAACCGTCTCCCACTCAGCAGCCATCCAAACGGCTAATTTACCAAATGACCCAGCTGATGTGTCGGTTGGCCGGTGCCGCAAAATAGAACAACGCTGTGGGACATATGGGAGGGGTCCTTTTATCTCACCTGCTGTTTATTGTAAGTGCTAACGTAGGCCTAGCCCCTCTAATGATCGTAGCTGTGGCTTACTACATTTTCATTAACCACGTATGTAGCTAATAGCCCATTATGTTTAGGTTGTGTAGATATAGGTAGCTACATGCGGTGGGGTGTGCATATTGTAAATTATACTGAAGCACTTTTGGGAGTGTTTTAGAACAGCTGGATGATGGAAGGTACATATCGTTATCAAAGGTTTGCACGATATTACTAATGTTTTGGACAACTCCTTACGGAATTATTTGCTGTGTTGTATTACTGTAAAGGCATTTTTAAATGTAACATTTATAATTGCTGTTACCAAAGAAACATTATATCCGTAAGAAGAGCTTCTTGTACCAACTTCGCGTTTAGCCTCCATAGTTATAAAGGTATGGGTGTCCGTGAGAAGATGTGGGTGGACCTGTTTTTTCTGAGTCTGTTGGGCCGCTCTGGAAGCGCAGGAATCTATTGCTCTTAGAAGAACTGAGAAATTTGTTTTTGTCACCCTAATCAGAACAGCTTTTCTTGTAGCGGACCTCTGTGTATTGCATAGAAATTTACCGCCTTATGTGCTATGCTAAATTGTATAGGATGTACACACAAACAAAGGTAGGTATAGACCTCTATGCGCGACCATTATGTTAGTAGTGAGTTTGTTACTCAGCACTGGCTAAGCAAGATTCCGTATTTTATCCAACATCATGGAGAGCATCAGGTAGGGGCGTTATAAAATTAGTGTCAAGAATATTTGACTTAGTTATGCCTAGGCCTATACAGACTTGAAGTCAGAATATATTTGAAAAAAACAAATACATGTTTGGTAGTTTCATTGCTGGATGCCTTTTACCTTTGTTTTAAACACTCTTTAGTCTCATTTACTTATTACTCCCTGTAGATTATTGTAAATCTAAAAAAAAAAACACGTTATTGAAATATCTAACATCTGCAATAATTGTAATGAGAAATGTGAGATAAACATTTTAGCCTACTTTCCAACTTTGGCCCATATCGGTCCAATGTCGAGCTACACTCGACAGCGCTTTCTGCTGTACCAAGTTCAATGTCGAGCTGAAATTGACACGGTATTTTGCAGTGCTTTAGCTTGGCTTTTACTAAGCTAGTGGCTGATTTTGAACTGTGCAGATCATTTATTTACTGGAAAATTAATTTGGACCAGACTTGGATTTCACGAGAATAATTTTTACCTCAGGTTATGCATATAATTAACTTTATTAAAGCACAAAGACTAAGTTGGCTTGGAAACATTCGCCGAATGGATAGTGACATGACGGTCAAAAAAGTATATGAGTGGAAACCAGCATCCACGAGACCACAAGGCAGACCAAAACTTAGATGGGGAAATGACATGAAGAATGAGCTAAAGGAAATGAAATTAAATAATTGGAGAATTTGCATCCAGGATAGAAACAGATGGAAAAGAATAGTTGAGAAGACCAAGACTTTCAATATATGAAGCTGCAGCGCCTGATGAAGAAGAAGAAGTTATGCATGGAAAACTGGTTCCTTACGCGATCACTGTGCCGTCTGTGTGTTTCGTCCACTTGAAGCTTTGAGCCAGTTGACCCCCTTTCGTGAAGCTTGATTTGAAGGTTCTGCCGTCATATTACACCCCAACGCCGTGTTTTTTGCTTCCGGCTACAATAACACGGAGACACTGCACACTTCTGAAGCGTGATCGACAGTGGCACCACCTACCATAGGGACCTGAAATGGTGCTTGGAAGTAGAACTTGGGAAAATACGAATTTATTGTTAATGTAATGCTGTATGATGTATAATAACACGATGGTGGAAGTGAGAAAATAATTTTTTAACTTTCGGTCTGATGGCAGTAACTAAGAAAGACAGAGAATCAAGCAGTGTGAGATGGTATGGAGATAAATCATAAACACCTGTAGTACATAAGTCACATGGAGATATTGTTTCTAAGTCAAATAATATGAAAAACGGAGACAATATGATGTTTGAGATCACTCAAATTTAATATTAAAAGTTTCAGAGGAAAATAGAAAGACAAAGAGAAATAATAAAAATAGAGATGCAGAACTGCAACTCTGTAAGATAGGAATTTCTATTTTATCAGGCGCTCGGAACTAAGGAGAATTATTATTAGCAGGTTGTATTATAAAAAAATCACACGTTATTTTCACTGAGTGGTTTACGAGTTACAGCAGTAAATGTCCTGGGCATTATGTTTAATTTTACCATACACGCTACTTGACAGTTTGAGGATACAAATTTTCAGTTTTCCTTAACTGATTGTGTGACGCTGTCTGAATTCAAGGAAAGATTTTTGTCTGTCTTTCCGTTTACGGAAGACATAAGTCAAATTGAAAAAAGTTTGTCGTAGTTTGCCTGTAGTAAGTCATTAACTATGCAGAGCAGATTTCTATTTGACTGTTGCTCTTCTAATCAAAACAAGACTGCACCATTATTGAAACTCGAAGGTTCACGAAAGGCCACGATAATCTTTCTGTACTAAGGACCAATATATATTTCCCTTGAAGACTGACGCTTGTCTGATTTACATACAAGGATCCAGTTTCTGTCTCACAGAGGACAAATTCTGATTCTCGTCAAAGCTTCACCTGTTAAATAATTTGTGTTTCTTGTGAGAAAAATTGACGCTTGAGCAAAACACAGAATGTTTAATAGTCAATGTAGGGGCGCATATGGTAGCTACTGAGCTATGAAAGTTTAAAGGAGACGGGAACCGAACTTTTAACTAAGTGTGTTCATATTTATTAAAAACGGTCTTTTAGGGTGAGTATGAGTGGAGAGTTAGAAAAGAAAGGAAAATATTACAGTGTATAATGATGTAAACTGACTGGCTGACTCAGTGTAGAGTAAACCGGATATGATGTAGCACACAGAGTACAGAATTTTATCTGTTTAGTTGCCATTCAGTGTACACTTTGAGAACCCAAGGAGCGGCTGCTGCTGTAGAACTCTTGCTGTGTGATTAACATCCACGAGTTTTGGTGTCAGATGGACTATTACACTCTCGCTTAAAACTTTGTATCCTTATCGATTTTATGAACCCATAAATTCTACAGTAAAGAAGTACTTTCTATGCAGTGTATGCTAGAATTTACCGGAAGTAAATGACATCAGTCAGCTGTTCGTACTTCGATAAGAATAAACCTGTAAACGGTTCGTGCTTGCAGTCTGGTGAGGTTAACGTTCCGTGGGATCTGCCCTTTAAACACACTAAGTATTTAATTGCGGTGTTGCTGAGAGAGTCTGGGATTTCCGCGATTTTTAGCTTTCCATCCTAACGAAGAAAGAAAAGGCTTTTTTTATACTTTCCATACCGCGCATTATAATTCGATCTTTGTACTATTATCCAACAAATGCACTACTGTGAACACCTCCATATCATGCACACGCTGCCTTTATCCACTGCTTCCAGTGAAACAGATCACCACACGAACATTACCAGCAGATCTACATATACAACAGACCTAGCATTATCATGTAACTGTTTTATGCAGTAGCGTCTGATGTTCTCCCTGATGATGGGTCGAAAGTGTCCGAAACATGTAGGAGTGGGGTATTTTTAAATATAATATTATAAACCTGTGATAAATAGTGCATTTATTGGGTAATATTAAAAACAACGGGCCTTCGAGATCACATGCCCTGGATGAATGTGTACGTGTGTGTGTCTGTCTCTGAAGTAGTGAATAGATTTTCACAAACGATATGAGTATGTTGTCACTGGAAGAACTCCCATTGCAGTGATTTTTAATCAATACAGTCAGTAATAACAGTATGGCGGACGCGCTAACTTGTGGGACTCGAGTAATGCTATAGAAGCTTACTTTCACTTTGTCAAACGATGTATTGTAATACACGTCTGGAAAATCAACAATTTTATTGAAAATGTTTTTGTAGATTGTAGAATAATAAGGTGTCGACCGTGAGAAAACTTTCTTTAGTTATTTGTCATGCGGCGGTAACTACTTAATCATTGAAGCTCGGAAAATGAAGTTGGTTGAACAGGTAGAATGTACATGCAAGTAGACATATGAACTATTTACTGTTTGTGAATCAATAATTACATAGCGGCCATACGAAATTTCGAGGTTATATCCTACAAATTTAGCCTATACAGAGGCTGCTGACAAATCCGACAAAATGATGAATTAGAAGACATAATTAAAGGAGAGAATATTGTTAGGTTTATTAAATGTCAAAGAATACGATGGCTTGGTCATATAGAAAGAATGCAAGACACCGCAATCCCAAAAAGATGCTGTCTGGAAAGCTGTATGCAACGAGACGAAGATGAAGACCTAAAATGAGATGGCTGGATGATGTGACCATGGACCTGAGAAAGATGGGTGTAGACGAATGGAGAGAAAGAGCAAGGAACAGAGAAGCTTGGAGGCGTATTGTAGAGGAGGCCAAGGCCCACCCCGGGCTGTAGCGCCATTTGGAGGAGGAGAGGCTGCTGACTACTCAAGTAATAACTTCTTTATAGTAATATATAAAATAACAATAGGGCTAATTAATAATTCAAACCTTTGTAATAGGACAGTATGGGTTGAGTTCTGCTTCATATTCTTTGTTACCTTCTAGCTTCAGAAGGAAGTGAATTTCCTTCTGGCCGACATGCACGAAGTTTTAACGTATCGTGCTTCTGAATGGATGAGAAAGATAAGGCAGACGTGTTGAGCACTACAATAAAAATAATTAATAATGACGACAGAAAAAATCTGAAAACCACACGCAGTGGGTTTTGTTTTGCTTTTCTTCTTCACTTTAAGGTCTCTGATTCGCATTCTAAACCCAAACATTTTAGTCGCCTTTGCCAAGCAACTGCGAAACGCGACTATTGTCGTTTCGTCTGTCCGTCTTTCCGCCTTTCCTCATAGAAAAGCTTGTCTGCCACCAGACATATTTTTGTGAAACTGCATATTTGTGATTTTTATGAAAACTTGTCTACACGCTCCAATATTGGTGAAAATGTGACAAAAATTACATATGCTTTACACGAAGAATTACTTATGCCATTACCTGTAGCCATAATTGGTCCCCATAATTAAGGCAGTGTTATCTGTAAGATACGTGCTGAGTCCTAAGAAACATTTTTGTACCTGAGACAAAGTGCGGAGTGTGTGAGGCTGAAGAAAGAGTTGAGTGTCGAGCATCCAACATGGTCGGCTGTAAAGGCCGAGTGTCGATGTTCGAGACATGTCGATTTTAGACGTCTCCGCGCACGATAAATCTGTGATGGTCGATAGTAAATCTGTTGCTAATGTACAGAGAAATCTTGCACTGTGTCTTAACACTATCAGTGCTAAGCACTGAAAGATATCAACAACCGAGAGAAACCTACTGTCCTCATCTACACCATCTTCAGGTGTGAAGCTGTAGAAATGAGTTTCCTTCAAAACATTTTACATACATACCTGACTGCACGGCGTCACATCCAAGGCGGTACGGTTCTTTACTGTAATCACCGTGATAATATGATATCTGACATAGACTATTTTTGCTGTATCTTTGTCAAATTTGTAGGGCCCGGAATAGTTCGGTCAGTATGGTGCCTCAGCTAGGGCCCGGATGGTCACGGTTTCGGTTTTCGGAAGGGAAGAGAATTCTGTCTTCTGCAAAATGTCCAGACCGGATGTGGGGCTCACTCAGACTCCCGTTCAAGTTTAGCGGTTGTTATTTCAACGGGAGCAAAACGGCTTGACCGTCAAGTTAACCATTCACCTCCACCTAGTGCTGCGGTTAAGAATTAGTGGAGCTGTACCTCTACTCCTCCATGTACCTTCATGGCGTGTATAGAGAGAAGTTTTACATAGTTAAATTTGTCTATAAATAACTATTCGGAAAGACAGGTTGTTTGTCTGACAATTTTATACATTTTGTCTGTGTAAAGGAAGACAGTGCCGTTATATAACAGTTCTGAACTCGAGGTTTCCTTGTGTCACATATTCATGTTCAATGTATGCTACTCTATGACTGATAAGAATGCGTCTTACTATGCTTCAGGTGATTGGGAAACGGTCCCATAGGTTTTGATACGAGCACTCATATAAGGCGTTTTGAAGCTTTTCCAGAAATCGTTAAATCGTTGTACGTCCGTTACTGAGAGTGTAGTAAATGTAGGTGGAAGAAACACCTTTACGAAAAGGTAGTTGGTATGAAAATTAATTCTGCGATTTTGAAGCTGCATCATGTCTGTGGTGAGTTACTTTCTTTGCTCGCGTGCGTACATAAGGCTCATATTAGGTTGATTAGGTTCTATATACATAACCTGAATTTTCTTTATAGACATGCCACCAAGATGGGGTGGGAATGTACAGGCCACGGTGGCCTGGCTTCAACATGCGACCTGTACATTAATTACGATCTGTCAGGAGTTGGTGGCCCCCTGCTGGGCCGGGGCGGGATAGGGGAAGGTCAGCCCCATGGCAGCAACCCCCCAACTGAGCCCCTTCCTCTATTGAGATCCGAAACGGCGGTGTAGCGTGTCAAGCGTGGAAATTACTAAAAAATGGGGGTGGGGAGTTAAAAAGGCAGTTGGGGATGAAAAGGCAGTGGCTGGAACCAACTTCCAAGGCCTCCAAGTAAATTAAAGTTATTCATTGAAAAAGTGGGCTAGGCACCAGGGCACGAGTTAAATACTATAGACCTGGAATACTGGTTTATGTTCTGTGTTTTACACTTATAGCGTAGTAGGATCGTGTCTGGATTGCAACTCTTCAGCATTACAAATAGCCCGAAGTTTACAACTATGAACTTCGAACTCTAAATTTTTAACTGATGCATGTACAGACAGTTTCCGACTTACTCTAGGGTTCCGTTCCTGGAACTTTTACGTAATCTGAAATTTACGTAAGTCGAAATTAACCTGACGCACACTTATTTTCACATCTCATTGTTATATATGTGTTTTTACATATTTAAAATACTTTTTCTGTCAGTTTTTCCCTATTAAACGCACAAAGTGAAATAAATTTAATAATTACCTATTAATTATTAATGTATTCTTATAACATCAATTAATATTAATAGTTAATAGGAACTGTTTACGTGGGTCCCATATTACGTAACCCGGAAACTACCTGTACGTAAGTGCTCGTAATGAAATATCACATGTAAAATATTTGCTTCGTCAAGATTTATTAAATCCGCAGTCGAAATAACAAGAATAGCGACGACAAAGTCAGTCAAGACTAACTTTAAAACGTAATTGCCGTCAGCAAGATAGTCATCGTCATCCGATCTCAAATGTCAAGTCAACAGCTTTGTTTTTGACTGTGAAATAGTTATGGAATAGGAGCGGGAAACATTACTGAGCTTGGTGTTTTGTGCCTTACTGTACGATTCTGTCAGCAGCTCAGCCTGCGGTATGCAGAGAGCACTGCGATTGGTGAATGATGGGTTGGGAGGGATCTGGAAGGAAGTGGGTCGTGGCCCCATCGAGGTAGGCCTACTGTCCTGGCAGTTGCTGGAGGAACTGAAACAAAACACGAAAATATTAGGCGAGACGGTGTATCGGCGAACACATGAATGTCGCATCTCCCGAATTTGAAGTATATGGCCTCAAATGCAGAGAGACAAGCCGTAAGGCAGTGTGGTGAAAGTGAAGAAAGCCGCAAAGAATCTCAGAATAATGTACAGCCTGGCAGGGATTCACACCGCCCACCTGCCACATGCACGTGCAGAGAGCCACACATGCACGATCGTGCTGGGTGAAAACGTAAAATTATCCACAAGAAATTATACGCACTTGCGTTTTGTTAGAGTCACGGCAACGCAAGGCGGTACGTTGTCTGCAGAGCAAGCACAAGTTCGGTGAGATATATTCCTGTCATTGGCAGTTACACATTTTGTATCAGGGGTTAAAAACCATAAATCAAAGTTTACATAGCTGACGTTAATTGTTTGAATCAGTAAGGAATAAAAGCTGACTGTCAGAGTTCCATTTTTGGTAATGTCCAATGTGTTTTTAGACTGTAAAGTATTTACAGGGCCCAGGTCAAGTCACGTGATGCAATGGAAGTGATGATGGCCCTATTGTAATTTTGCAGTTGCATTTAGCTTGCGTTCTTTACTCTATAAAAGAAGGTAGGATAGTTGTGTAGCTTCTGTGTAGTCGTTCGTATTTGTACTTGTCCTCGTAGTAACTTCTGATGAAGTTACGTGACTCGTGGTATCGCACTAGAGACCACTGCGGCTCTGTACTGGCACTTTTAAATTTTTTGTAATAACTTATAGCACCATGGTGGTTGTAGGAAATCTCATGGTAAGAGAGACACTATAGCGATTTAAGGTAGGGCCTGATTATGTCATACGATAAGGCTGATAGTATCTGAAAAATTTGCAGTTTTTATCACAATGTCATTTTTAGCATGTAATGAGGCAAATTGAAAGGCCTGGGCTTAGAAAAGAGGACAGTATTAAAAAACACCTCTATGGAATATAGAAGGTATTTGTGAACTGGATGCACGTTGTTCAATGTAGGGATCCGTGGCGGGCTGTTGTGAAAAAGGTAATGAACCCCTTCCAGTTTCATAATGATCAGCGAACGTCTTGATAAGCTGAAGCACTGACAGCTTCTCAACAAGGATTCTGCTGCAGTGAATTTGTTGAAACAACAACATGCCGGTCACAGGAAATATAAAGCTAGCCAGCTTCCAGTTTGTTTTCGATAACAAGCCAATCATTGCAGCTCTGCTGTCTACATGTGATTTGTGAATGACGATGCAGCACAAACATATACTCTATACAGCTTCTGGAGCTTTATTTGCTGATCGTTTATTTAACCGTCCTGTCTGCAGTTCGTGTTTGCTTGTTGCTTTGTATGGGTGTGAAGCTTGGTCTCACACTGGGGGAAGAACATAGGCTGAGGGTGCTGAGGAAGATATCCGGACCTTAGAGGGACGAGGTAACAGGGAATGGAGAAGACTACATAACGAGGAGATTTATGATTTGTACTCCTCACCAAATATTATTTGGGTGATCAAATCAAGAAGAATGTGATGGGCGGCGCATGTGACACGTATCGGGGAAAGGAGAGGTGCATACAGGGTTTTGGTGGGGAAACCTGAGGGAAGGAGACCATTTTGAAGACCTAGGATAGATTGGAGAACAATATTAAAAAGTATCTTAAAGAAACAGGATCGGAGGGCGTGGAGTGGATTGATCTGACATAGGATACGGACAGGTGGCAGGCTGTTGTGAAGATGGTAATGAACCTTCGGGTTCCATAAAATGTGGGTAAGGTCTTGACCAGCTGGGAATCTGTTAGCGTCTCAAGAAGGACTGTGCTCGAGTTAGTTACTCAGGTAGGTAAGTAGTATGTGTACTACAAATGAATAGCGTAATGGAATGATTAGTGCCTAATCAAACGGTAGGAATATGGAAGGACTGTCGTTACCTGATTTGAGGTTCAGTGAAATAAAGAGACAGAGGCATACCACGAAAACCCTGAATTATGATAGCTGGGGCTATTCGTTATGAAGCGGGAGTGTCGTCCGTTCTCACGACGTCAAGTTCTGATGTAAATATTCTGTGTTACTGAACAGTGACAGGTATAGGCAAAAATTCTAAACTTTTAGGGTTCAGCTGACATATTTAATGTAATGGCACTCTTACGTAAATTGATCATTGTTCCTGGAAGTATTAATTTGTGTTTCATAATATCGTCACGTTTCGAAATTTTGTATATTGAAATATTTGTGGGATGAAGACTACTTATACTGTCCCCGTAAATTATTATAATTTATTTCACTTCACCTCTTCAGTCGAATACATGCAAGTGGAATAGGACGGGAACATTTTACGTCAGTGCGAGAGATGCCTTAGTGAGCAGTGGCACTGTCTTCATTGCGAGTCTTAGCACGCCTGCACCATCAGTCGCAGAATGTTGTTCGTATGAAGAGGCGGTGTGTCTGAGAATGATCTGTTGTGCGATGTGTATCCTTGCAGCCTGCCCTTACACTGGAGACGGAACTGCCGTGCTCCGACACGCCGCTGGCTTGTTCGGTGGAATGTGTACGGGGATGTAAACTGAATCAAAATAAATTATCTAAATTTTATTAAAGTGAAGTGGCTGTGAGGGAAAGACAATCAGTAATCTAATAACAGATTTTGATAACAGTTGTTTATTGTTGATGGAAGTACAACGCACATTGGCACTTACGAGATTTAACATCTTCACGGCACTAAGAGCCCCTGTGTTTAGACTATATACCGCCAGCTTTCTGCCCTGAAGATGGAGGGTAAATTTTCTTCCGAAACATTTTGACTTTAGGTAGAACCCGAAAGATGGAGACAGTGCGCTCCTCAAAACATTTTTATTCATATCTTAGACTGCGTAGTTGTGTAGCCGAAATAACCACAAGATGATTAAAATGTCATTGTTGCCAACAGTTCAACGTGGACCGAACTGCGTTATTTAAGTTTTGTTGTTTGTGCTCCTGCAACGTTTTTTACAGCGTCTTGGTACAGTACGGAATCCATCCCGCCCCGTGTAAGCTGATGCATACCGTACCGTGACAGTAAGTGTAATTGAAGTTGCCTTTTTTTTTAATTACCGTCATTTAGCGTCTCACTCACGCTGCCTGTACTTTTTTCCTATTCGTTTCGCTTCGCAGTCGTTACCTCTACTACCTACTCACAGTAGGTGTCGAGGTTGTTTATTTTAACTTGATCGCACTCAGACACACACCACAGTCGGTAGGACTCCTCTGGACGAGGGATCGGCCCGTCGCAGAGACCTGTACCTGACAACACAAACACTGTACAGGACAAACATCCATGCCCCCTGTGGGATCTCGAACCCATGATCCCAGCAAGCGCTCGGCCGCAGACCCACGCCTTAAACCGCGCGGCCACTGGGATCGGCCTTTTTGCCTGTGCAGACTGTAAAGACAGTATTTCTCAATCTCGCCCACGTAATCCAGATTAGCTACAAAGGCGCTAATTGGCTGTACCATCCGTTTTAATTGCAGGTCGTGATACACCTGCCGATTGCTGCAGCTCGTTGGCTGGTCTGCTTTCTCTCATTGAGAAGGATGTAGACACTGTTCTAGTGTAGAAGTAATGTCGTTAGGTAATAAACAGATTTAAACTGTTCAGGCATAATTATGAAGGGAAACGATACTGGTTATCAACTGCAACTGTATTCAGCCAACTACGAGTAAATATAACATACAATGCCACATGTCTATAAACTGGCACAGCAAACACGACGAGCAGGTGATCGGCCGACCGGAAGACTCTCAACCATATTTTAATGATATTAATATTTTAATGTAATCAGCCTACCGAAAGACTCTTGACCATGTTTTAATGATTTTAATATTTCAGTGTGATTGTGCTCAGTGTACAAGGTTCCTTTTACCAAGAGAACAACCTACAGCGAGATTGAAACTATAGATAAGATCGCTTGAAGACGTCGGACCTACAGACGGATGACTGTATAATATTGTGCTCCCCGAGGATGGCGCTTTAGCGCCGAAACATGTAGGAGTGTTTTATAGATTTGAGAAGTGTAGTGCATGCGCATTTAGTTGGTTGAATACAGTTACAGTTGATTTCATGGCAATGCACGGAACAGAAAAAGTAAAAAATATTGGTTAGTTAATAAACAGATTAAAAGTGTTCAGGCGTAAGTATGAAGGGAAACAACACTGGAACAATGTATTCGTATACTTCGTCAGTATATAATTACGTACAAAAGGACTTGGTTTGTCGCGTTAAAGGGAAGAACCAAAGCTGAGGATGATATTTGGGCCTAAGAGTGATAAAGTAACAAGAGACTGGATAATATTTCATAATGAGGAGCTTTGTAATATGCACACGTCACTACATATTATTGGGGTAACCAAATCAAGGACGCGATGGGGGAGGCATGCGGCATGTATGGGGGAAGAGAGAAATTCTTAGAGGGATTTGGTGAGAATATCCGCAGGAGAGAGGCTATCTAAAAACCTAATCGTAGATGGGAGGATACTTATTTTGTTTTGTGGTTTTGTCTGTTTATGTTTTCCGGAAGGATCTTCCAATAATCAGCATGCCTTTCCCTATATAGAATTTACAGGTTGGCCGTGCTAATGGAAGCACACTGTTGGTTTCTGCTAAGGAGGATTTGATTTCTCATATACAATGGGTGGAGCCTTCAGTGGTTTCATAGGAGACAGGAATTTCATTCATGAGCTTTCGAAAGGCTAAATCTTTTGGAAAAGCGTTGAACCCTCATATTAATAATCTTATTTTGCACATTACATAGGCTTACATATTGCGCTCTGTTCACTAAATTGCGATGGTCCAAAATAAATGTATGCAAAAAAGAAAATCTCGGTAACATCGTCACTAGATTTTGGAACTTGACGTCTGATATTCTTCGACGTGTCTTGTTATGACTGGTAAAGCCTACGATATGTTGTAAACATTGGGAATTTTTCGTGGCGTAGAGGAAGAGAGACAACTGTAGTGTATGTTTCTGCGTGATGTCAAACACCGTATCAGTAAAATAAAAAGTAACGAATTGTGAAGTGACGTGTGCTTGCTAGCCGTGTAGTAACTATGACATGAGGCAGAAGAACAATATTTTTTGCCGTGGTCGTACTTGCCAGGAGTGAAGTCTCTTTGAGCTGTACTGCATATTGCGTTCTTGTAGCCTGTACTGGTTGTGGAATGTACCACTGTAGCCTTCGTACGTCTTGAATAATTGAGCAACAGAGTTGTTAAATTCTGTTCTAAAGTCATGTGTCCCTGCCACGTAAAGTCTAAACCTGCTTTTTTAATAAGCAAATCTCGCTTCCTTACGTACCCATTGGAAGTTTAAAAATGAGCAGTCGTTTTTGTATATTAGACGCAACAACCTACTTGTGCAAGCAATAAAATAAATGCGTTTAAATTTTGCAACATATTTCAATCTTATGGTTGTACGGTAATGCTAGACTCTTATTTGGGGCGTGCCTAGTGCAAATCCCGGTTGGGTGACCGACTATTCTGATTACAGATTCTTAAAGTTTTTCTGACTACCTCCAGATAAATGTCGGGATAATAACTCAATTAGGCCATGGCCACTTCCTTCCAACTCCTGGCAGTTTGCAGTTCGCCCTATTATTCTGCTCTGTAAAGTGTCCGATGCAGAGGGTATCATTAAATGGCCCACAAACAATAAAGCACCCCGATATGGGTAAGGCAGACTGATCATAAGAGATATTCATATTGCGCATTAAACTAAGCTAAACACTTGTGTATCTCAAAGAACTATGTTCTGTGTTCAGTGTTTCAGTAGCATCCTGATCTGTTAAACGAATTGTGTGGTTGTGTGAGAGACAGCTGCTGGCACTGTAGTACGGACGGTGTAGACTGTCCGTCAATGATCTCACTTTAAGGCATCCACATTAATAGCCTTTAGTGGCTATCTTTCGTAATGAAGGTTTCATAAAAAACGAAATTTGCAATATTATATAAATACATAGCAAGCGAAGAAAGTATCGAAACCAGGGTTAGTAATGAACTGCGTCAGCTTATTTTAGAAGGATTCATAATATCGTAATCAGTCGAATGTCGTGTGTAATGTCAAATTAATAAAAAGTTATTATTTATTGATTTATTAAACATTCCTTAAGCGAAAGACGTGAATTTTACGACGTTTTCGATGAACCTGGGTTATCGACGAGGGAAACTTGATATTTTTCTTTGTTCGCGTTATACTTTGTCTAAGTCGTAAATAAATTGGGAACGAATGAGGGTAATAATGTAAATAGCAATCAACTTCCAGTAGAACGCTCAGACATAATTTTGTTTAAAATGTTAGTCAGTTAGCCTATGTGTGAGATGGCTTAAAGCTCGCAATACATAAACTCGGCATTTGAATGAGAGCTGCGTGGAGTGTGGAACTAACTTTATTACCCAGGTTTCATTCAAGTGCAATTTGTGATATTCGTGTTGAACAGAAAAAAAGCATCAACAGATGTAGGAATAGCAATATTAACACACATAAGTGAGTTCATTATGACTTAACGCAAAGATAAGTGCCAAGGTGCTCGTTATTGTTCATTTTCCAGAGAGGTCGTCGTCCTCTGTGTTTTCCGTAATGCGAAATTTCAAGACATATAAAGCTGTCACTGTATGTTTGGAAGCGAAATGGCTGAAATAAATATTTTACAATGTTACATAACGAGAAAATGTCGTGACTGGTATAGGCCAGTTACATTGTTAGAGTAATGAAATGAAATACCGCGATGGGTTAGATAAGTAGTTCGGATGGAGAACAAAGAAATATGTGACAAGTTTTGTAGTCGATCACTTGGATATTTTAGTTTGGAATAACGTGCAGGAGACTGGATGATAATTTTGAGATGTACGTATAATGCACTGTGATACTGAGTTGACAATTAACATTGGTCCTTGGCGTGGATTCAGTGCACTGCTTGTGGAAGCAGAAGGCAATGTGAATGGTCGGAATTGTATTTGTTAAATGGAAGTTAGTAATAATATTTACAGCGATTCTGAATCGGGAGGTAACCTTATGTGTCGAACGAAACGGTCAAGTTGAATTTCTATGTCTGTGGCACTTCTGCATTGTACTTAGTTCTGCCACCATTGACCCCGTCGTCAATATAATTAAAAATAATAGATCATATAAGCTGCTGGTTCAGTGTAGGCCTACACCAGACGAAATTGTTTACAATAATGTACAGTGACAGTATAAAATAATTAGTTAACTGGCTCCAAATGAGTTGTGAGTCATTTAAAATTTGTAAGTTAATTTATATTTTCTAGTTTATCTCAGGAAATATTTTTGGTTTAAATTCAAAGACGTATGCACAACGCTTGAATGGATTACATATGTTAGTCCAACGAAACGCACTTGGAATCGATTTGCGTGTTTTATTATTACGTATCACTTTTCGGCTTATCTGATCCGCCATCAGCGAGAACCGAATGCAAGAGAAAACGTGCGTGAAGACTCTAGTGTGTATCCTCACAAGAATGTGTAGTCAATGCATGTATAAGAAAATATCCTCGACGAGTGATCAATGTTTGGCAGAGACGCCCGTACCATACGGCGAGATTATAGCCGCCATCTTGTCGTGTGATACTATACTGCACATCTAACTCGTAAATAAAGAAAGGGCGAAAGACAAGCGGCTCTCTTTTTGTCTGTTTGGCCAGTAGCTATTTTCGGTAAGCGTTCAAACTCTGCGATTCTAATTCTAAGTTAGAATTTTACTGAAAACAAATTACAATTTTTTATCAGTAACAGATCAAATTAATCTCAAAGAGCGTGTACATAAACAGCGCACCCAAACGGTGGGCGGCCGGGCTGCAGCCGCCGCAAATCGAAGTACTTAAAAAACACAGTTTTTGCAGACACGATGGTGTCAAACGTTTTACGTTATCTGCTGTTCATCCGAAAATAGCCGCAGAAAGTAGATGATTACTACTATATTGGAATGTTGGAAAAAGAAAATAACAGCTTAGGACGTGTTAGATGAAATTATAAAAAAACAAAGAGCATTAGATCTTGTGGTTCAGATTAGGTGACTGAGGCATGGAACATGTAATTATATACAGTTGCAAACAATACTGTGTTACATATATGACATGATTTTTGTAACATAGTCTTCGAAGTGAAACATTATGTATATATACATATATATATTTACATTATGTATACACACACGCAACCACACACACACACACACACACACACACACATACACACAGCGGCAGGGTCCGCTGCCGTCCCTTAGTAAAACTTCTGCGTGAATGCGTGTTGTACATGACACGGAACGTGTGTAAAGGCCTTAGCTTCGCATAAGGAGTGCTATAACTTCTCCAAAATACGACAGTTTATGAACTGGCTGCACCGGACCT
This sequence comes from Coptotermes formosanus, assembly GCA_013340265.1. NCBI lineage: Eukaryota > Metazoa > Arthropoda > Insecta > Blattodea > Rhinotermitidae > Coptotermes > Coptotermes formosanus. The sequence goes on from BLKM01004955.1 coordinate 752,582, forward strand.
TGGTAGGCGGTGTGGCAAATTTCAGCAAAGGCCTGTTCTTACTTAGTTAAATTCGTGACCCGAGGTCTTCACTTTCCTCTTTTTTCTTTGAGGGACTGAGGAAAACTAAGGAAAACCTTTGGAATAGGCAGTCGCTTGGAACCGCCATAACTTTTAAGAAATACAACCTCACAGCTTAACACTTTGAGATCGGCACTGATTGGGGTCAAGAGCTCAAAGTGCTCATCAAAATTAACCTGGCTGATTTCTTATTGTAGTGTCACCGTTTTTTTGTTTTACTTAGAATCCCATCCCCTGTAATAAAATAACACAGCCCAAGTGATAGAGGCAAGATTGACAGGGCTTGTCTGCTGGCAGACAAGTCTCAGGCTTCTTGCTGTTCGACGTTACGTGTTGTATCTTATTTCCACTAGTTGGTGTTCTAACTACGTAAGCAAAGGAGACCATTGTAGCAACGTTTTTTATGCCTCACTGCCATACACTTGTGTGCTGATTTGGTGTGACGGCTTGGAACATTTTATGGCCTCGTTATAAAGACTGACTTTTTTTAGCGTTTTGTCTATCTTTTTCTAACTAATGTTATTCCTGTCCTTTCTTGTTTTTCCCTCGTCTTTTCTTCTTTATTTCATTGAATTGTATCTCTCTTCTTTGTCACTTATCTGAACTCTACTTCAGTTTTATGTACCATAGTTTTCGCTGATCGCAGCCACGCCCTGTTACCAGATTTTAAAATTAATCAGTAACAGCTTTAAAAATTAAATTACATACGGTCTACTTATTAGAGCGGAACATTTTTCACTGTTGTGATAAATCTCAATTTTAGCAATGTATTCCCTGAGTATTTTGTTTCGTTGTATATTACTTCACATAGAGTGCGAACATAAAAATCTCTAATGACTTTTTTATTTAGATTAATAAACGCACAGTTTCGGAAGCGGAAAGCCAAAAATTAAAACCTGAAGCATGCTTGAAGATATTTGTTAATTTTTACACGTGGACTGACTTCGCCTGTCTTAGTATGGGGATAAACTGCAGGTTTTTGAATGCAGTAATAAGATATCGCGTGGCTTGGAAATTCTTGACCAGCTGAGCGATTATTAGTGTCTCATGTAGGAATCTGTTTCAGGGAATTTTTTTATTTGTGCCTCTCTTCCAGTCGGCAAGATTTTTTTTTTATTTCTCTTAAAATTCCTTTGGTCCCAGCACTGCATTGTGCGGAGTCTTGTGACGTAACCAGACTGTACATCTACCCAAATCTCGCACATTACGATGCTAGAGCCATTGGCTTGCTAGTGGTATTGTGCTATAAACGAGCTCTTACTTCGTGATGTTGCGGGATTTCGTTTGCTCTTCTTGTGTTTTTTCCGTTATAACCCCTTACCTTGAAGACTCCAGCAGAGCCAAACTGGCATCTCTGGAATTCACCTAACGAGAAAACCAGTGTAGGCTATATATATTGATAGTCCGAGGCTTACAGAGCTTAACTACATTTCTGACTGCTATAACAGACATAACTAATTTTATTTATCAACGAAAATGATGAAACGGAATGAGTTTATTGAGATGCTAATTTGAAAGCCCTTCATGGAAGCAAGATCCTTTCCGTAGTCACTTCGGTGCCTGGCGTTTGTAATTTTAACGACAAGTGAACGTTTGTTTTTACTTACTCGTTGTACCGTGAGGACATTCTTGCAGGATGTAAGGTTCTCACAGAAGGAAGCCTTCTAGAATGTAACGCAGTGGACAGTGGTATATAATTACAGACCTTTCGGGGGAATTTGCTGCCTCCGTCTTCAGGAAACCTCAAAACTCTGAAGAGAGTCCGATTTGGGGCTCGTATCAAAAACTGATTCCGTAAGAATAGGAGAATTTTTTGAACAACGGTGAGAGTGTTAGCTTGTCAAATGGGTCATTTCTGCCTGGGGTTTGTTACGCATTTATTGTCCCACATTCGATTTACGTTAGTCAGTGCATTAGTCAAGTTTGAGGGAATAGAAGGAAGAGGAATTATAGGTAAAGCTATCCCTGTACAGGCCTGGACAGTCCCTTTAGGGCTTCAGTAGGTTGAGGCACCCAGAATTTGTAGACAGTCGACACGTGAAGGTGGTAAAATTGTCAGTCCTACGCACCGGTCGTATTTGCCCCCGCAGGAGACATCCCGGGCACTCGTTTCTGTTAGAGGCTGGGTTGCCCCCACGGCCATAGTGCGGCCAGAAGTACGAAGTCAATGAAAAACTCCAATGACCCCATCAGGAATCGAACCCGCGACCTTCCGGCCTGTAGCGCAGTGCCTCAACCAACTGCGCCAAGGCGTGAAAACTTAAGCCTACCTAATATTTTAGTTTAAGCAAAGTTCCAAAACTTTTTCACATGCGACTACTTACGAACAGTTTAACATATTATTCTCCGGATATGTTGGTGGGTACTGAATAAACTTTATTTTAGACGTCCCGTTATGATAATCCCAACGAAGGTGTTATATGAAGCGTCAATCGCAACGCTTCATTTTATAGCTGTTTACATGTTTTAAAACATAATACATGTTTCAGCAGCAAGGACCCTCATCAGGCATGAGTAACAAAAATGTTTGGAGACACTTATTTGTGTCAATACATAAATAATTTTTAGGGAACTTTATTTGTGTTGGTACATAACATTTTATTATTGATACCTGATGATGGCCTTTGCGGCCGAAGCATGTTTTATGTTTTAGAACACGTAAAGAGCTATAAAATGAAGTGTTGTGGTTGACTCTTCATGTAATACCTTCGGAAACTGAACACTTTGAGACATGAGACTTGTGGGATAACATTAAGATAGAACTGTCTGTTAATGACAGCTGTTTAATTTAGACCTGTTTTGAAGAAAGTAGACACTTTGTGATTGTCCTTTTTTAGATTGTCATGAATGTTTAAGCTCCAAATAAACATGTATAAATTTTAAAACCTACAAATTCGAAATGTGAAGAACATCAGTTCAACATTACGGACACCGCAGTCTACACGTGTAGAAAGACGTGATTTACAAAACTGAATTCCGGACCCCAGCGAAAATGTAACTTGTACTTAGTTTATAGCGTCGTTTCCTACGACAAGTGCCTCCTGTTGCCTTACACATGCGCGTTAGTAACAGGTGGGATTTCCGAATGTTCTTCGTACAGTTAGTGTTATTTCCAACCCCATAATCCTAGCATTCGAAGCGGCTGAAGCTGTGCCAGTCTTCTTAGTTTTAAATTATATCAATGCTTGCATAATTAATTAGCAGATTTAGTTACAGTAGGCATAATAAAATTCTCTTTATTTATTCCCTAATCTACAAGTGGAATGTTCCGCCCCGGATTAATTCAAGACGTACGTATGTAACTCAAAAATACCTCTTTTATTTATCGAAATTTGGATTTGTTTTGAGGTCAGAGTGCGTATTGCCAATGTTGGAGAACAAACCACAAGGAAGGTATTTAGACGCAAGGGAAAACTGTGATGCTGGACCGAATAAAATTGCATAAAAAACCATAGTGAAGAATAATTTCTCTTCTCCGCCTTGTAAGTAATTGTCAGGGTCATTAAAAGAGTCGGAATAGCTCAGTTGGTTTAGTGAATGGGGTGCGGTTGGAAGGTCCAGAATCGGGGTTTGATTTTCGGCAGAGGCAAGACATTCGTCTGTTTTCCAAAGGATTCAGACCAGGTTTTGAACAAACCCGTTTTCCTATCGAAAGTGTACCATGTGTTGTTTTTTCGGGGGTAAATCGGTCGGGGCGTGATGCCGAAGATAAAAATTCGTGGAGCTCTCTCGGTATATTTTCGCAAACGTGTATTGTTTGATGAATTGCAGACACATCTATTTTTTATTTTTACGGTGATTAAATCCAGAATGGTACAACAAACGATAATGTGGGGTACATTCATAAAAAATATTTGTATTAGATTTTAAGTACGGCAGCAAGCAGCCAGTTTTTTGGATACGCTACACGGACTTGTAGGACTGCATTAAAAAGAAATAGCATAGTTATTCGGTTCAGTTAATTTGCTTTATCAAAATATTTGACAGAGCACTGATGACAATTGCAGGTGGTGGTAGTAGTAGTAGTAATGGCGTTAATGATAATAAAATATAGAATTAATAATTTTGGTCTGTTTATCTGAAACAAGTTCTGCATCATTGTGGGCCACGTGTGTGACACTGAAGCTAAGTGTTTCGAATGTGTATTGCATTTTCATCAAGGGTTATTGATTGTAGTACTCAAAGTTCACAATTCATAGCGGAAGGTACTGTGAATTATCTCATTACTTATTTTGAATTTTATCTTTTAAATAAAAATTAAGTTTTCATTTATCGAAACTGTGACTTGAATGTTTTGGGGAGAAATGCTCTTGAATACAGAGTGCCTGCATTAACGTGTTGAATGTTTAACAGTTTAATAAACAAGTGAGGTGCTATTACAATCCATAAGTTCTTCACAATAGGAATCCAATACGATTACATATTATAGAATATAAGCTAGTACAGTACCACTTGTAAATAATAAGTCTCATTTTTACAGCTTGCATAAGAACTGGGAGACTGTATACGTTTAGTTTGCTTTGAGGGCCTCGTGCGTCCTACATATAGGCCGCATGGAGTTCCAGTTTGTCTCGCTTGTTATGTCCGAATTAGATAAATGCCAAGATCCTGAAACTCTTTGCTCTTGCCTTGAGTAAAATACTTAACCAGAGATAGCTATTTATTTTGGACTTTTGTTTGGGCAATACCACTATATACGCTACCGTAAATATAATTTACAATAAATCAACTAAGCAAGTTTGGCACAGAACAGTTTCCATTTCGTTATTAGAGTTGCAAATACGTTTTTTCCCTACGGGGGTATGGGGCTGTTCTCGAAAGGAATGGCCAACAGAGCTTGTCTGACGTGGGCAGCAGGTGTCCGCGACAGGACGCACGCCCTATGGTCATATTCTCCACAGTCACTGCGGCAACGGCCAACAGAGTCGTTGAAAAGATGAGAATGTGCGCACACATATAGGGTAGTAATTAAAGTGCTGTCGGGCTCCATATATTGCCAATGAGATTTAACAGTGAGTACAAACTTAGCAAAGCAAGCCACATGTGTGCCGTACTAGACGACCGATCCAATACGTCCGTTACACGCTTGCTCCCAGATGGGTTCTCGAGTTGTTCTGAAATGAATGGGTTACATGGAGCCTGTACTTTGCATATACACTACACACTCGCTCACTCTGCATGTGTTGGCTTTGGAATTAAATTGATTGTTCTGTAGGTGACTTGATCTCCATTTGAATATATATCCGTTTTGGAGAGGAGGGGTTCATGTGCAAGATGAGATTGTTGGCAGTGGACATTGCTCTTTCCATACTTCGTATCGATTAACTTCCATACTTCCTGCAGCGGTGCGTTTCTGTTTGAATAATTAAAGCACGTTATATGAAACTGGCTCTATTCTGATCCGTACTCGGGGCCAGCCCAGTTAACGGTAAGAACAGTGACAGTGCGACAGAGGTTCGTGACCTTACTGAGCCACCAGCCGGGTAATCTTGCTACTTCGGCTTAGAAGCCGGTAACTTGCCTGCGTTCCTTTGGTCGCTGGTTCAGATCCCGGCCGGCGATACTAGTAAGCTTAACTCCTTTGTTTTGTAGCTTCAGCCACTTCTGTTGACCAGTAGGACCGCATTCGATCGCGTCATTAGACGCTCGCAGTTAATTAACACTCACCTTATTCTATGGTGAAATAAATTTGCTCCTCGTATACAACGAAGCCGATCCCAGGGGCCGCGCGTTCTAAGGCGTAGGTCTGCGGCTGAGCGCTTGCTGGGTTCGTGGATTCGATTCCCGCCCCCGGAGGCATGGATGTTTGTCTCTTGTACAGTGTTTGTGTTATCAGGTAGAAGTCTGCGACGGGCCGATCCGTCCTCAAGAGGAGTTCTACCGACTGTGGTGTGTGTTTGAGCGTGATCAAGTGAAAATAAATATACCCTCTACACCTACTGTGAACAAGCAGATAGAAGAGGGAAAGAATAAGAAACGATATATAACGAATGTGGTAATATTTTTAATTTTAAAGTCCGTTTATTAAGGGTCGTAAAAAACAACACACAACCCACCAACAACAGTTAAATATTTCGGAAGTTATGTTTCATCGTCAGGGGGCTCTTACATTCAAAACGAATCACACACACGTGTGTGGGTCTATACTGTAGTCCATTTCCATTTACATCCGCAATATGTGAAAATTAATTAAAATCTAATATTTATTCCTATCTTGTAGACGGTGATGTGGTATAGGATAGCAACTGTCGAAAACTACAAACATATGTTTCAGATAGTTCATAAAGAAGAATATACGTTACAATTCTGTTCAAAGTGTGAAATGTCGACGCTTTTAATAACTCTGTTCCTCATTCATGATATCTGAATTGGAGTCTTAATCGCAAGAATGAAGCATTATAAAGAAACTATTCAAATTATTCGCGGTTAAAAGAGAATACATGTGTATACGTGGGTCTAGAGTTATTTCACTGTCTAATTACTCTTTTGAACCGTCCCTGTTAAGGCTTGTTGTTTTCTCACAAATAAAAAACAAATTCGATACTCCAGAAGAACTTCCATACATTAGGAAATACATGCTTATATGAACTACATTCCCCGGTCCCCCATGGCTCGACAGCTCTCATGGGCGTAGGCCTCCTCACTGTTGAGGTTTTGAGATGACACTCAGACACAACACACTCGGTAGGACTCTTCTGGACGAGTGGTCGGCCCATCGCTGAGACCTGTACCTGACTACACGCAACACTCACAATAGACAGACATCCATGCCCCCGGCGGAATACGAACCCGCAAGCTCAGCAAGCGAGCGGCCGCAGCTCCACGCCTTATACCGCGCGGCCACTGGGATCGGCCATGAATTAGAATAGTGGGATGAAAATGTCAGCAAAAATATGACATTAATCAGTGGCGCAAGTGTCGGCCGGCAGAAATTAATGACAGGTGCTCAGTCGGTTTAGTGACCAGGCAACGCGATGGAAGGTGGAGACGCCGTGGTTTGATTGCGGCCAGGGAAAAAGGGATTTTTCGGTTCTCCAAAGCGTCTACACCGGGTCTGGGTCCCACGCAGCCTCCTATTCGTTGACAGCAGGGGCTTATTCCCCGCGGATAAAGCAGCAGTGGAGTGAATGTAGCCACTTACCTCCACCTAATGACGAGAGTATGAATGCATGGAGCTACACTTTCTCTCCCCCTTACGTCTGTGTAGCGCAGTGCTTAATTAGGCACAGAGGCAGCTTTACCTTTACCATACATTCATTATTTTCGCGATAAGAATAGAAGACCAATTCCATTTACAGTTCTCGGAAGGATCCCTAAGGGAATTCGTTAATCCTGTTTTAGGAAGATTACACTAGGTGGTGCCAAAAACAATTACAACAATAACATAGCAATAGAGCCACCCTGTCCTGTTACACCTTCCAAAAAGACAGACAATAGATAAGTGCAGATTAATCAATAGAGAGTAAAGTACCTGTCCACTTGGTGTAATGCTGGTTGGCGACGGATCTTTGTGTGATAAAGATTGTACTAAGCTCTGTGTATATGTTGGGGTGGGGGTGTTTTAATTATTCTGACTCCACTGCAGCTTACCGTGGCTTATCGGTCTCTCCCTTTGCGTCCTCATGATGAAGCGAGGTGGAGGAGGAATCCCCGATGGAGCCAGATTTATGGGACTTGCCTTGCTATCGCTACTTCATGCAGCTTGCTCGGGGAATCCCTCTCCTAATCCCGCCGGGACGTGCGCAACTTAACGTTACCAACCGTTCCAAAATGGAGCAGCGCATTTTTACATAAAAGTAATGAGTCTGAATGGGAAAAAGTGGAGTAACTAGTTAAATCTTTCTTCGTGCATTCCTTTAGAATCTATGGAGCAATAGTGCTATCTCGAATTTAAGTAGTAGCCAGCTGTTCCTTTAAAGTCTCTAAATAACTTGGTGTCTTCTTGAGAAGATTGTAAGCAGTCAGATCTTGAAGAAATTATCGAGCTCGTGTGAAGTCAGGAAAATATATTATTGTTCAGACGAGCCCGCCTCTTGATTGTAACGAGCCAGTTTAACCTTTTAAAACGTAGCGGTAACTTTACGTACTACCCGGTTTAATATTCAAAAATTCTACGTGGTACTCACATTGCATTTATATATTTGTATGGGTCTCAAAGCAATCAGCAACTTTTGCCTTATACGACATTAACAGATTGTTCTTTGTAACCAAAGTGTAGTGTTCACTGCGCGGTACGCATTGAGTCCTTAAATAAAACAGATACGTTCCGTCTGTAGAGGGTTAATACGGCCCATACATCTCGCACTGTCTTTATTTACTATTGCTTTCAGTATTTTCTTGCAGCCTAAGCTATATTTTCCAAATGAGATCGATTTTATATTTTAGGATTAAAATTCTGTATGAATTTCTCAACTCTTCCATGTATGTTTTACCCATTCCGTCCTCCTGGAATTTTCTTTCTTATCTTCTTATTTCTTGTCTGATAGGGCCGAAGGGCGTTAAGTAGGAGACTTCAAATACTAGTGACGTTTTATTTTTCTGATCACAACTATTTGTTTATTCTAGCAAATGTACGGTTTCATCAACGTCATTAACATAGAATTAATTTTAAATCATTGTAGCACGCGTAGCTAGACACGCATGTTGTTTTGTTGTCTTGCTTCCACATGAACCCCCTAAAGACTGAAAAGTAACAGGAATTATATTAATGAGCACTTTTTTACATATTCTAATAAACGCTGAGATTTATAACTGCAATGTATATAATGAGAATGAATTTTTAAAATTATTGTGGCATGCAGCTGGACTTACCGAAGTTGGTATTAACTTTCTACCAAAATAACCGTTTAAAGACTAAAATTAACCTAAATTAGCTTTAGCAGCAGTGCACAGTTCTTCCAAAAATCTAGGTACCACCTCAAAATTCTAGGTGCCGGAAGGTTTGCATAAAGCAAGTTCCATACTGAGAACCCACAAATATCAGGCGACACCGGAAGAGGAACATTCTTCGCCACTGGGACATGGCGGCCGCGATTTGTGCACCCCTAACACAAAGACACGGCTTCATATACCACGCAGTAGACACATTCCGTATTTATGATTAAAACCGATAAATTAAGGCTGTACGAGTAAGTAATTGCTGTTCGTTTTGGAAAGCGAACGAAACACAGAAAACCAGTCGTAGGCGGAATGTAGAATATTAGCGTTAAACCTGATGGTGCACAAAATGCCAGATGCAAGTCTAATTAATGTATTTATTACAGATAGAAGGCTACGTTTTTAATTAGCTACTTGCGCTGGCATGTATTGTTCGATATTTAGCGGTATTTTAAATCATTTAAAGTCAAAATTGTAAATTCTTAAATTCGCAACAAAATTTATGACTTAATTGCCACAACTTAAATAATAACTGAGTTGCCAATATGAATACTTGTAAATTTCTCGACATCATCGGCACAGAGAAACACTGCTGCGGGCATTGGACTTTCGGAGTGTTCCTGTTCCATTCTGTAACATTCTTCTGAAGTAGAGGTACATTACTTTTGAATAGATTTTATCGAATTCTGTCGGTAACACAGCGTAACATTTATGTACATGTGCATAACGTACAGTCTTGGCAAAAATGTTATCATCGCAAAGCTTAGCTTAATCCTTATATTACAAATTATTCAGAACTGTTACGTAGTGTCAGGTATGTGAAGTCAAGCCTTCTCTGCTGAAAACACAAAACTATGATGCGTTCTTAATAGGATTATTTTTAATTGCCAGCCCCAGTTTAGAACCATAAATTAAGCAATTCGAAACATAAAAAAGTGCACACTGGAATACGAAGAGAGAACTGCTAAACGTGTAAGGGAATGGACAGTAATTAATCTTTTACTTAAATTAGGGGTGTAATGAAATACCAACAGAAATTCTTTCAGGCGCCGTTTTTCTTTACATACTGTTCTTCTATTTATTTCATTTGGTCCATGTGACTGAGTAACTAACTTCTTAAGTCAGATTCATTCTTGAGAAACTAATAGTCGCTAAGCTAGTCAACAAATTCCCCGCTTTTTATGAAACTCGAAGATTCATTGCCATGTTCCCAAGAACTCGCCACTAGTCTCCATTCCAACCCAGATAAATCCGGTCCACATCATCGTAGCTTATTTCTCTGAAACGATTCTCAATATTGTCCTACCACATACGCCTGTGTCTCCCAAATAAATTATTTCTTTTTAGTTCAAACCGGTTTACGTTGAACTAAATCAACATGTAAGACAAAAAGAGCACCATAGGCGGATTAGTCCAATTAAACTGAACCACCTGCGTGAATCACAGTTCCGCTTTGGAAACTAATAGTTGCTCAGCTAGTCAGTGAATTAATTACCTTATAAATTAAAAACTTAAGGTATAAGAGTAAACGTACGACAGGAAGCGTATAATATTCGAATTGATTTATACGTGGCTGCTTTTAAAATGAAAGAATAAATACTGCACTTCTTTTGGGGAGACCTTAAGCATTAAGCCACAAGGTTAAGAAAAGCAGTATACCGAAGATAGGGTGGGCGTACCACAACAGAGAGGGCGAGTTCTAGAACATAAACGTGGAATGTTGATGACAAAAATTATGGAAATTTGTTGTTGAATGTTGTATATGAATGAATTCTGTGTGACTGCAGTAAGAAAGTTACAGTGGGTGCACATGTCTGTGTAGTTGTCATGGTGTTAGAGTCCTTTTTTATCAGCTGACAGTTTTCACCTGCCACAGTTTTTACAAATATGTATATTACTTCTAAATTGTTGAAATTGTACGAACTAGTGTGAGATATCTTTGCTTAATTAAACATCTCTGTCGAAATGGAAGTTCACTTAAACCGAAACAGGACTAAGAGCGAGAGAAAGAGAGAGCGAGATGCGGAATACATAGAAATTTTATGTCTTAGCACGTCACTTTCGTACATGGAAGCTCTCCATGACTTGAGCAATGCTCATTAAACTGAGTTTTCACGGAAGAGTTCCATTAGTTCATAGTGGGTCTAAGGTTTATGAATTCCTGTAACAGAGTTGAAACATAGTTAAAGTAATGACCCAGATAATAGTTGCCAAATTTTGTTGTAATTTGAATTTTAAAATTTAGACAGTTCCTATCCTGTCCTCCAGTGTGGAGTTTTAATTTTAATTAACTTAAATCAAGAGTGCCACATAGGAAGCATGCATTAGCAACCTGAAATTTGGGAATCATGTCAGCATTTGGTTACAGACGGAGGAAAACCAAGAAAACTCATGTCAAGACGGCAGGTGGCGTGACCTTCAGGACTTACACTGACATCAGCCAACAGTATGGAGTTATATTTTATCATCAAAACAATATTTGTGGCCGTCCTTACTAGCATAATTTACTCAACTGTAGCCGTATACAGTGGATTCCGGTTATAACGACATCGGTTTATACGACACGTCCCTTATAGAGTCAGATATTCTGTGGTACCAATTAATTCCTCACTGTTAACCACAATATTACTCCTCGGTCGTAACAATATTCGTTTATAACGACACAGAATATTCAGTCCGTTTCATGACGTTGTATCCGAGTTTGACTGTATTTACATTCAGTTTCATTTTCTATCCATCTGTCCATTAAAACAGGACGTGAATTCATAATTTTGCTTTCATGTACTGGCGACAGTTTTATCACAAGTCTTTTCTGCTTCTAGTGTAATTAACTGTTGCGGTCTAAAATTGAAGTCCCAGCCAGTTAATGCCATGATTACGTTATACAATAAAACCGAAAATATGAAAATTTCACACATGTCCCAATAGATATAAAGCAGTCAAAATAAATGCTGTGGTCGATCTGATGCATGGGATAATGTATCTGAGAATTTGAATTGATAACTGGGACTGATAACGAAGGTGTTATGTATAATTAGAAATATGAAGTAGCAGCTGTGTGTTTCAAGTCACGAAGAAAGAGCAGAGCATGTCATCTTTTACAAAAAGAAGTTAGGTGGAGTCAACGTGACGTGAGAGAGAAGCACTTAACCCGGGCCTTTTGATACTATCTACCCATGAACACAGCCGTCTATATCCCATGTTTCTTTAACTTGATATACTCGAACGTAATGATCCACAGAGTAGCTTGAACATTGTGCGTTGAACAGAGGTAAGGTTGCTGGTTTGGGGGGGGGGGGGAGGGGGGGATGGAAGTGAATGGAAGTGATCGCTCGAGAAATGTGGACTTAGACGCAAGGGAAAATTGAAAAGTACCTTAAAATACCACGTGTAAGGGTGTGCATCTCATCCATTTGGTTTAGGATGGTGACTAGCGGTGGAGCCTCGGGAGCACGGTAATGAAATTTTGGGAGATATGGAGGGGTGGTATTTCTTGGCAACACGAATGGCTCTTGATTGTTGAACAAGGCCTTGCTCTGTGGAATCAGTTGTAACTGTAATGATTTCAGTTTAGCACAATATGTGACTCTTTAGACAGGAACTTGGAGCCCATGTCGTCGTTTGGCTGACGGTACGTATTACATCCAGAACCGTTCATACTATGTCTCAGATGCAGGCAGTGCCATTAACGTTGTAGTGTTTCCCGTAAATTGAATGCTTTTTCTGCATTTGCTATAACGAAAGCTTAGCAGAACATGTTTTCAGTATTTTATTGTACTTTGCCTAGGCCTACTTACTTATTTTGAATATTTTTTCACAAAAGAAATCAGTTGGAAACGATGGAAGATACACGAGTTCCCAGCAAGCCGTTTTATTATAGATTCAAATGTAGAATTTGAAAGACTAGAGAAAAATGGTCCGAAAGCTTCTGAAGCCTTGTATTTGCCCAAGTAGCATTATCCTTGGTATAGTACACACAAGAAATAGTAAATTTTAAATGTACATAAGTGGCTGTCATTCCAGTAAATGGGCAGGTAAAACAGGTGTCATATAACCTGACTTGAAACCTACATTAAGGGTTCAAGTATATTTTAAACCCAAATGAAATTTTTTAGCTACATGTATAATACTCCTAAATGCATAGTGCGGACGGCTGCATAGCTTTGTAATATGTTAACTTGATAGCCCGCAGATCTAAATTAGTTCTTAGTGTAATTAACATATTCGTGTTTGTTCTAGACTGATAGCTAACACTGCTCTGTCTTTTAAAAGCTCCGGCTGTTTTAGTAAAAGTCCTGTAAGTTTTTAAACCGAAGTAAGCCGAAGTAAGCTCTGTAACATAAGGGATAAATCTAGTAATCTTAGTGTTTACATTTCCAGCGTACACTGTGGTACTTTGGCAAAAAGAAGTGACAGTCGTCGTAACTGAAAGGGATTATACTCAATGCGTTATTGCATTTAAAATGGATTATGTCAAGGTTAAATGAGAAATCTTCTATAGCTTTTGTGCTCTTTAGTTGAGAATTTGTAGGTAGTAGAAGGGTTATTTCACATGTAGTTGCACTGATTTAGGTGTCAATCTGATCTGTTTCTTGGATATTCAGGTTTATTGAAGGTTACTGTAGTTTCGACAGTTAAGTTAGTTGAAGCAACTTAATATAAATTTACAAGTAAATCGCAGTGTTTTCGTAAATATTGTTTGTTAGTTAATAGTTAAAAAACCGACACAATTATGTATTTTTCTCTTTTATTCTTTGCTATAATATGCGCTGCGTTGAAAATGCGTCGACACGCGTAACACAATACGAATCGACAAACGGAAGACGCAATTGACATTTCGTATCACATAAGTTTATACATCTCAGTGTACTCTCAGTCAACTGATTGCATACTGTCAGATTGTGTGTTGGTGCATGTCTTTTCTGTGGACGTAATTTTGCTGTTATCTGTAGGTGAAATTCTACAAACAGGAAGTTTAAATTTCACGTGAGAAGTTAGTTGCAGCGTGGAACTTCAGGGGGCGTCATCAGTTGATGGTCTGCTGTTCTAAGTATCTCGAACTGTGCTGTGGCTGCAGTTCATAGTTCAATCTGTCACATTTCTGAGCGATATGAAGTCCTGTAGCATTACTGATCTGTTCAGCATTTTTCAGATGACCGTCATTATGAATGAAAGCTATCGTGACATATATTGCTATCCTTCACTGATCAAAAATACGATGTTTTAGGATTTCGCAGCGGTGTTAATTAGAATTCAAGTCTTCTAGGATACGATGCTGTGTATATTGTTAGACACTTATCGAGCCTTCGTCTTCTAGGGCTGTACTGAAGCACTGACTCGTTCGAAGCTTTGATAAATATTCGCCAGTCTGCAGGGCGTTGTGTAGACCTACCAGAGGGCTTTAATCCTCAGTTGTTAACATAGTATCATTGTGAACGGAACGTAACATGACATTACAGTTGTCACATCTCTGATCACCTTCAATTTTAGCTTCATTAGGACCGATATTGCAGTCGATGAAAGAGGAGTAGATATTTTTGGCTACTTTTCAGAGATTATAACTGTTTTCTAAAAAAGACGTTTATGAATGTTCATTAAGGTTATAAAATATAAATTTGTTGTTGTATTTAATATATGGTAGTTTCAGTTCAGCTGTTACACGTCTGGTTTGTTTTCCTTATGTGTTCGGTAAAAATACTGACCACAGAATCGGATTTCCTTGAAACTTCCTTTCTTTTCCTCAGTCCGTCTTGGAGAAAGCCGAATCATTACAGACAATCTACAATCTCTGCTTTAGTACTGCGTAACCTAAGTAACTGGCAAGTAACATCTTCACAAAGAAATGAAGAAATTCAAATTCATAATTCATATGACTAATTATTTCTGCTGGCTACTCGACAACAAAACACCTGTATATGATTGAGCATCCTACGCACTGATATCCAAGAATACGTTACATGGTTATGCTTACGCTGTTTATTTTTCTTGTGATTAATCTTTTGTCGAAGTGTTTCGGAAATATCAAGCTGAATCAGAATTCTGTTACCTGTTGCAGCCTGTTACATGTGAACTGATGAATGGACTTGTATACTGGAAAGGTTATGACAATGCAGGCCTGCTGTGAAGAATAGCTGTGAAATACACCGGGCGTTGTGCTTCTGTCTAGGCAGATTTGCCCAAGTGGCACTCCTACTGTGAATCAAGAAGGATGTTCACTGCTTGCATACGAGAGGGAGAATTGTTGAAATAAGCTGGAAATGCTTGCCAGATCGTTTTTTTGCGGAACTGATATACAGTGAAACCTGCGTATAACGGAACCGCAAGGAACCGGATTTTTTTCTTCTGATGCAGGCAAGTTCCCTTTAGTACAGGTACTTGAAATGAAATTAACCCTTTAAAGACGAAGCGTATCTGTTTTATACAAGGACTCAGTGCGTACCGCGCTGTAAACACTCTCCACTTCGGTCATAAAAACCAATCTCTTAATGTTTTATAAGGCAAAAGTTGCTGTTTGTTCTGAGATCCGTACGAAACACATAAACGCAATGTGGGCACCACGTAGAATTTTTTAATGTTAAACCTGGTCGTATGTAAAGTTACCGCTAGGCTTTAAAAGGTTAAAGATAATCGGGACTGTAAAAGCTTTCCGCGAAAGACAGGATTACTTTCTGTCTAGGTTCCGTTTTTACTTTATTCTTTAACACACTGCCAAACGGTATGCAGAATTGTTATATGAGGTATTTGATGCAGCGAGCAAAAAAATTTGTATAAAATTGATAGAAAGAGTTACGGATGACAGAAATGTTGATATGTGAAGCGAAGTAATTTCAACCTGCACTAGATAGTCATTTTATAAATAATGGGCAAATTAAAAAGTGCAGTAATTAACTGCCACGTTCTCAGATTAGGAACCGACAGAATATTCTTATCGCGCATGTCAAGTTTGGTCTGTCGGAACCTTCTATTTTTGAGACCTGTTTTGTATCAACAGGTGATGCCACAGCCATTCACAGCTTTATTGGAGAACTATAAAACTAACGTCTTTGACGAACTGAACACGGGAATGTTTGGAACAGATAGCTGTATTTCTTTAATAATGCTTCTTTGGTGACTGCGAGGAAGAAATACGGAAATAAAAAGAACAGTTTTACATAATGTTAATGCGACGCGTGAAAATAGCGGGGATCTTCCAGTTATCGTTGGACTGTTTTAGGAGCGGTCACCTCTAACATGCGTATAACCTACATGTTTACTTAATCAGTTCTATAATGTATTGACATGCGTGCCAGTTGTACACCTTAATTCGTGATGTAGAAGATCCTAAATTCTTAAGTACCTTAAAATAACTTAATTAAATAATATATATTCGTATCAGCTTGGTTATCCGATGAGTACCGGTTACCTTGTTTGACATATTTATTTGTGTATTAAAGGTACACTTTAATTTGCATTGGCAGAGACGGTTAAATTTGAACTCTGTTAATGTAGGCCTATTTCAATTAAACAATGATCACGGATATTTGTACGGAGATCTGCTGAACACAAATTATCTAAAAACCCAATCTTCTTTTCGAGAATTATTGTTTTGCAGTTGAAATTTTTTTGCCTGACCGATTACAACTTTAAAGATATGTCTCATAATAGAAGTAAAATGAAGCCAAAGTTCCATATTTATAGGAAATTTTAAGTGCGTTCTCATAAACACACACGTAACCTTTTTTCCCGGTACTGTCTTTCAGGGAATAATGTCGATTACACAGTAAGAACATGACTTATGTATATTACGGATGTTCGCGTGGGACTTATGATGGTCGTTAAATACGCCATCCCGTAGTTAATTTTAATTGACATGTTTTGGCTTTTAGAATGAATAAACAAGGAAATTAACTGACGCAGTGCACTGTGTTGATGCCAACTTCCTTACGTAGGACTGAGCCTGCATGACGTATCGCCTGATAAATTCAGTAATTTCCAGTCGTCCTGCAGTCAGCACTACGGACGATTGCGTGGTGGTGTTTAAGACTGGAGTATCGACATGGTGAGATGCACACACATACACACACCCGTACTTTGCAAGTGTTAGCCCGCAGATTTTATTGTGGCCACTTCAGCCCCGTACGCTTTGCCGTACTGGTGAGTGGTTATATTGGTCTTTATCTGGACTGCCCACTTGGCCATGCATGAAAAAAATTAACGGACTAACTAACTAAATACCTGAGTGACTCCCTCGCTCGCTCGCTCGCTCACTCACTCACTCGCTCTCTCACTCACTCACTCACTCACTCGCTTGCTCACTCACTCACTCACTCACTCACTCACTCGCTTGCTCACTCACTCACTCACTCGCTTGCTCACTCACTCACTCTCTCACTCGCTTGCTCCCTCACTCACTCACTCGCTTGCTCACTCACTCACTCGCTTGCTCACTCACTCACTCGCTTGCTCACTCACTCACTCTCTCACTCGCTTGCTCCCTCACTCACTCACTCGCTTGCTCACTCACTCACTCACTCACTCGCTCTCTCACTCACTCACTCTGTCACCCGCTTGCTCACTCACTCACTCACTCGCTTGCTCACTCACTCACTCACTCACTCGCTTGCTCACTCACTCACTCACTCTCTCACTCGCTTGCTCCCTCACTCACTCGCTTGCTCACTCACTCACTCGCTTGCTCACTCACTCACTCGCTCACTCACTCACTCGCTCACTCACTCACTCACTCACTCACTCACTCTCTCACCCGCTTGCTCACTCACTCACTCACTCACTCATTCACTCACTCACTCACTCACTCACTCACTCACTCACTCACTCACTCACTCACTCACTACATGCAGCAGAGTACTTCTAGAGAAGCTAATAATTTCTCAGCTAGTCAAGAAATCAACCGCATTTTATAGGACCTGCGAGTTTATTACCGTGTTCAGAAGAGCCCGCCACTTTTACATTTTCCGATCCCGATCAATCAAATCCATGCCCTAAATCCTGTTTCTTGAAAATTCATTTTAATATTATCCTGCCATCTACGTTTAGGCTTTACACGTGGTTCTTTCCCTCAGGTTCCTGCACCATAATCCTCTATGTGTGTACATGATGCCTGTAGTGTGAGTCATGCGAAAGCTTGGAACCATTTATGTATGTCTGCTCTTTTGTATTAAGGCTAAATTCACTGTTAGTGGACTATTCCATTAGCTGAAATACACTCCAAAGCGGAATTCGGCCTCAGCTTTAACCTGTGCAGGCCGTTTTTATATGCAATGAGGTTGTACCTGCTCGACCACTCAGTAGAATATCTGCGTGTTGAGTGACAAGAACGTACCGGTACTTTAGAGTGGAACAACCTCCAGCAAATATAAAACAACCCACAACAGTAAGGTTTACACTCTTAATGTTCCTTTTCCGTGGTTAATTAGTTTATTATTTTACGATCCTGTATTCCATTAACATTCACGATGTGAGTGATAATGGATGTGACCTACATTGATCAGTTACATTACGTGACTGTTACGAGGTAAACGGGCTTGTTGGAAGAGAAAAATTTTATTATTGGTTATGTACATATAAAATAATACGAACGCGGATTATGAACAAAGATAGGGAGGTACATAGAAAATGTAACTAAAGTTTATTACAATCACGTTTGCAACTTTTATTATGAAGGTGACCCGGTTTCGGAGCCCTGGGGTTCCGCGGAACGCAGTTTGAATAACTCAGAATCTGTGAAGATGTCTGCGTCGCGAGAACAACCAGACAACACAACTATGACTTGGACAAAAGGAGGAACAGCCAGAAAGAATGACGTGCTATCGGTCATAAAAACTTTGACGTAACAGGCAGTAAATAAAACTAGTGCCAAAACTGGAAGCAAGAATAATGGTTTTAAAGCCCTTATATATATATATATATATAAGGGCTTTAAAACCATATATATATATATATATATATAAGTGAGAGTTACTTTGCCGTTACAGAGTTCACAGGGACAGGACTCTGCTATAACCAGAGGAACTGTCTGTTGTAAGTCCAGTTTTGATGCCATCGTATAGAGTCTGTTGGCCAATTCATTAATATCCTCGAGACGTGGTTTGAAACTTTGATCGCTGTGGCTGAGTGGCAACAAAGAGTTCGGTATAAAATCCGTTGTTGGTTTTTCTTATTTTAGAAATTGGTAACAATTCCTCCGTTGGTAAGCTGACGCTGTATCTAGAAAGAAATGAAATATTTCTTGCTTGCAAGTAAATGTGAATCCGGTCCGCTATCTTAATTATATAATTAGTCTAAAAAGGGCAGTGCCTGTTCTTCGGCATTTCTCTTAGAGTTTTGTTCTCCAGGGCGGCCAAGGAAGTATCACTTACTTAAAATAGCCGCACAAGATACGGCATTATATTGTATGATAGCGTTATTGTTACTGTATCGACTGCTGCCAGGAACTGTATACCTCGATGCCACATAGAAATCCTGCTTATTCTATGAAGCTCTGTTTATGTTATTTTAAGTAGACAGACTTAGAGTTTTAGTGTGTGTTTGTTTACAAAACAAAATTAAAATAAACTTGGTCCGGGTATAAACTAAAGAGAATGTCGGTATCTCTTTGTCGAACATGTAGCTCTTTATTGTAATAATAATAATAATAATAATAATTATTATTATTATTATTATTATTGATTTTTATTTCCAGATACAAAGTTCG
This sequence comes from Coptotermes formosanus, assembly GCA_013340265.1. Classification (NCBI taxonomy): domain Eukaryota; kingdom Metazoa; phylum Arthropoda; class Insecta; order Blattodea; family Rhinotermitidae; genus Coptotermes; species Coptotermes formosanus. The sequence goes on from BLKM01004955.1 coordinate 772,212, forward strand.
GAACATGCGTCTTCAATGAAAATGTAATCACATATTGTCCCCGCAGGGCTGCAGTGTAGAGAAGCTTACATCAGTGGAAATCAAAATAAATTTAGGAATTTACAAAATTTCGTTTTGGATTTTCGACCAGATACTCCATTAGTTACAATTCGTAATACGTAATACGTACATATTAAATAGGGTACAATGCCAGGAGATTTTACAGTGTACAGTGACACACTGTGCAAAGAAAAGTAGCTACGGTAACAATTTTCTTCCTTGTACATTTCCAACTGTAGATGGTTTTCGACGTTTCAAGACGTTTTACGGGCATTGCAAATTGGTAGCCTGGTTTACTTGTCGACTGAATTGGTGTCTGTCTATAATTAGTGATCGCTTCACTCTTTAGTAAAAAAAAACGAGTGATGTGCTAAATGAATAACATACTCTAATCCAGTTAATTCATTATTTAATTAACCACTTGAAGACTAACATTAATCAGTATTATGATATATCTTAAATTTCTGCACCACAAAGACCGCAGTGGGTTTCCATTAGAACGACTAATCGGGGAATGTTGTGTCCGGAAATAACGGCCGTTTCCTGTAAAAATCATGCCGAACATGTAGGCGTACTCTGAGCAGAATATTCACTGTTTTTGGTCTTAAATTTGGCGGTGCATATAGTAATAAGTAGTTTTTAATTAAAGGGTTATCCAATCAGAGAACCAGTCAGCTGATATATTATTTCTTTTTGAATTACCTATTCCTCTGCCCGACGTTGAGGAACGTAACCCGGTTTTTGTTAATGTTACCTTTTCGTCTTCCTGTTTCAAATTGTCTCATCTCATGATCTAGAATTTTGTGCTCTTGTTGGAGTCTATCATTCGAGCCAGATTTCGACCCCGATGCAATCGTAACAGTAGGAACATTGGAAAATCACGGAAGTCCGCGTCGTATTTGCCTCTCTTCCCTCGCCGTTAATGAGGCATTTGGAGCCTAGACTTGTTACGTTTTTAAAAACGTAGGGTGTGTATGCAGTACGTTGTAACTCCTTCGCAAGCTCGGGACTTGGCCAACGGAAGGTGTGCACATCAAATTATACCAGCCAGAAACCTTTATCCCCCATATTTTCTTATAATCAGTTGGTTAATTATTAAACAATACGCTGCATACGCCTCATTTATAAATACAGAACTTTTTTTTTTGTGGGGTAACAGTCCCACTCGGACCTAGGCCACCTCATTGTTGAGGTTTCGAGGTCACACACAGACACAACACACTAGGTAGTACTTCTCTGTACGAGGGATCAGCTCGTCGCAGAGACCTCTAAATGACAACACATGGGCTTTTTGGCTTACTTTGGTTTTAATGCTACCGCGAACTGTAAATGTCACTATGACATTTTATCAGTTCTCCAAACTCAACTTTAAAAAATTTAAAATTACCTATGGTGGTAATAGGCCTACATGTGTTATCAATTTTAAAAGTTTCCGGGTCAATAACCTAGCACAATATCACTGCTGCTTCCTATACAAGCTCCTTGTTAACGTAATTTGTCATACCTCGCAATGGGCGACTCATTTATGGGCTTTCAGTCTTGCGTAAACTTTGGTTTCTTAAATGTTAGGAAGAATAGTGAAATAAACAACAAGGTAAAGAAAAAATTCTTTATGGTGATTTATCCCCTTTGGTTTTATTGAAAAATTCTGTGATGTTTACCCCCGTGTAGCGTGATCTGTCACAAATGTTGCAAGCTCCAACAAGGATCTAAAGACGTAGAGCTGTGGCAGGCCTGTCTGTACTGCTAGCATAACGGCGAAGAAAATACCTTTCAACTAATTTAAATTCAAAAACACTAATCACAAACAAATGCACAAAGAGAGCTTTTCGTTACCGTTACACTAGGGTTGCACTTTACGGTTGAGTGAGAATGTGCTGTTGACTGTGTACTGCGTTGTTTTTGGAGGCGTGAACCCTCCAAACGGTAACGGTGTAACGGTAACAAAAAGTTCTCCCTGAAGATGATCCAGCAGGGTCGAAAGATGTAGGAGTGTGTTACGATTGATCATAAAACTCTGTTTGTGCATTTATGGGTGATTAGTGTTTTTGTATGATATAGTGCACGGACATGGAACACATTAATTTAAATTCTTCTAACTGGAAGGTGTAACGGAGACACTGGGAACTAAAGAAGAAAGAAGACAACACACAGGTGACGACGCTGCAAGGTGTTGACCTCTTGAGGAGCAGGTTGTGTCACCTGGCTGCTAATCTATGTAAGGCAACTTGAATGTCCTCAATGAAATGTCTCATTTTTATGTACTTTGCCTGAAGTCCCTTTTGATTAAGACGTAAGTGATTTTTTGTATTTAATTGGAGCTTATTTTTATGACATGCTGCCGAAAAACAAGACGTTTCACCTAACAGCCGCCAAGTTTTAGAATCTGCTTTGAATAAATATTATAGTCAAGTCCTTTTAGCACCTTACAGAATGGTTAGGGTCGTCGAAATGGGAAGTAGGCTTCTTTCACTCAGGTGACAGAAATTAGAAACAGGTATGGAAACAGAAGGAGCAACCGGTAGTTCGTGAAATAACGAACACGCATAATGTTCTCTTTCCCCGCAAATATATGCAGTGATTACAGAGGATAATGGTTCGTAATATTCTTCTTTGCGTTTATTACTTCATTGTTACCAACTTCATCAGTTTACGGCGTTAAAGGAGGGTATTCTTCTGAGGGGCGAATTTGGAACAACATGGCAAAGTCGATAATATTTACACACAGGAACTGAAGAAATTCGTGAATGACATCAGGTTAGGATGACGGGTCTGTAGACTGAGTATCGATTCTGCTATCTCCAAAATGCGGCGCAAGCACGCTGAAAGCGCGGTAGAAAATTTATGTATCAGAAGTACTGCTTCTTTGGGTTAACGTGATAGTTATGATAAAAGTATATTGTGACGTACTTAAGACTGACGCAAATACTGATTTTAATATTAAAAGCGACACAGCTACTATGACTAAGTATGAATACCACGAGGAAGCCTATTGTTTGTAAGTATATTCTCAGCAGTTAACAGCATCGTTGAATAGCACACACTACGATTACATTCCTAAGGATGTATGCTGCTATACAGTATAAACAAATAGGCTATTTATTTTTACTGGTATTACTGTCGTCTGGAATGTCACACCCTGTAGGTTAGTGGAGAAGTACAGTGATTTCAGCGTAAGATTTATACCTATCTGCAGAACCTCACAGCATGCAGATGGCAGTACTCTTTAGGACTGAAAAGTCAATCCCAAGAGCCAGTCACAGAAACCGTTTCGTAGTTGCAGAATTTTAGTCTGCACAGTCATATCCAGTTTATTTTAAAATTTATTAGACTGGACTTCACCTTAAGGACGAGACGTATGAAATGCTACATTTGGAGCACAAATTTGTATGGTGCTGAAACTTGGACACTTCGGAAAGTAGGTCAGAAATACCTGGAAAGTTTTGAAATGTGGTGCTGGAGAAAGATGGAGATCAGTTTCACCCATTGTGTGAGAACTGAAGTATTACACAGCTAAGGAGGAGGGGAATATCCTGCGTACAATAAAAATAAGGAAGATTAGTTGCATTGGTCATATCCTACGTAGGTACTGTGTTCTAAAACACGTTAGTGAAGGAAAGGTAGAAGGAATGATAGAAGTGACGGAATGACGAGGAAGAAGACGTAATCAGCTACTGGATTAAATTAAGGATACGACAGGATACTGGAAATTGAAAGAGGAAGCACTAGATCGCTCTCTGTGGAGAACTCGCTTTGAAAGTGGCTGTGGACCTCTCATAAGACAGACTACATGATGGATGAATATTACATCTCATTGCGTCCTAGGTCTCCCAGGATTCCTATAAGGTGTTAGGCTAAAATAACGTATTTCATTTACAGTTTATAATTTGACGCCCTGCAGAGTCGACGATCTGGCTTGAAACTGATTACAGAAGAACCTCTGACACTTCATTAGAGGCTTCATGGTTGTTGCTAAGTTTGCTGTGGAATGTACGATTGTAGTTTTCGGGACACTCAAAACTGCACGTGTGCTTTGTTGCTGGAACGTCCACAGTGCCACTACAGCCTGCTGGATGTGTATCATCCCTTGGTGTACCCTTGGGATCAACAGCAGCTTTAGAGTGCGGGGAAATGTACTGTAGGATTTATCTGTTACCTTGGTATGGCTTATCCCGACGCCGAAGTTGGTCTGCTCCCGACGTTAGAATCCCCGTGGGCGTCGTTCTAGTCCCGCTGGTGTTAGCCTACTGCAGAGGAGAGTGAGTTCTGTGTCCGCAAACATCTGCAGGGATCGCCACATCATGAGCGTAGTCAGGTCACGCCGTGTTATGTAGAGCCTTTACATTGCGCGCAGCAACTTTATTTTATGTATCTAAGACGTGAAATTACTGGCTGTAATAAATCAGTGCATGTCATTTTGAATTCACATCAACTGGGAAGCGTATGTGATCTGTAAAAGTCCGGGATATGACATCATGTAGTATGGTAGAAAGCACTGACATTTCAGAGAAGCTTGCTGCCGCCACTTTCAGGGTAGAAGATTCTTATACTCTGAAGATGAAGGCAGAAGGTTTGACCGAAACGTCGGTACGTATCTATTGGTCTGTATGACGCTGTATCCGAGTAGACAGCTTTCTTCAACAGAACTTCAGCTCTAACATATTATGTATGTGATTAGGAAAGTTTGCAGCAATGAGACTGATTTTTATGGAGGTTGAGATATTCTTGCAAGATTTTGTTACTTTTTGCAGAATTTGGCATGAACTTTCTGCCATTACAGGACGTCGCAACGTCTTACAAATTTGTACTGTCAGCAATAGCAGCGTGGCGGAGGGGCGGATGTGTGAGGCGGCACTGACACTAGCGCTGTTTAGTCCAGGATGCTAAAGTGATGATATCGTCGAAATATGTACAACATTAATTAAAGTAATATTTCTCGACAATGTTAAATAGTAAGATGGCAACGGTATGTTTCAGTTTGATGCGATGATTGAACATAAATACACTTGTAAAGGTAAAGGTCACCCCATGACATGCCAATGCAGGCGCAAAGGGTAGGCGGGGGTATAGATCCAACCCATTCGCAACCCGGCGCTAGAACGGAATGCACGTTCAGCACGACGCCCTGGTCGCTTTACCTACAAGAAAGATCCCCGTACCCATGTTACGGAGGCTGGTTGGGCCTCCGGGGGCGGTCTGGACGGGCACGGAAAATCTCGCCCTACCGTGATTCGATCCCTGGGCCGTCCCCCATACACCCTGGCCGCCAAATACACTTACATGTTATGTGTAAATATTGTTTGTAAGCCAAAAATTACGAATGTGGCAATGGTAAGAATTTTTGAATTTATTCTATATTCGACAAATTTACATACGTAATCTGTACTTGAGTAACCATTTTTTCAGAAAATTAGAATAAAGCAAAATTAATATTGATAGCAGATATGAAGGGCTAGAAATATATGGAACTGGAAAGTAGGCCGTATTACTTGTAACTTATGATCAGAATTCGCTGTTTCGAATTGCCATCGAGAGCTAGACAATACTGGACGGACTACGAGTGAGGAACGCAAAGGAATGTGACGCGTTACAATGCTGTTTGTTATGTTGTCAACGGCAAGATGCGGGATGTCATATTCAACTCAATGGCTTACATCCAGTGTGGTGGCAGCAGTAACTTTTAAAGGCACCCACGGGGTTGCAGCAACACTAATTTATTACAATTGCCGCGATGAAATGTGAAGGAGATTGGTTAAGAATCCAGGGGGGTGACATTATGAAAATATACAAAGCCTGACTGTAGGAATGGAACAGCCTTGTGGGAAAACAGTGATCGGACATGAAGCATACCCTTGAAGCAGTGTTCCCAGCGTTTGTATAAGCTCCTGCAAGTGATTCTCCTGTAAACTTTTCTCTTCTGGAAGAAAAGTAAACACATAATTCTGTCCACAGTGTATTTTAAAATGTCTCGTTTATATCAAAATATTTATTTACCTCCTCTATTTATTTGACCTCTTCTCTACAGGATCGAAGCAGACAACCTGATGTAAGAAAATGGTTTAGAAATTTTCAAGCTGTTTCTCTATTCTAGAGTAGAGAAATGTTTATATTTTGAATTTGGTACCATTATGTTTTCGGGGTTTGAAACAAAGGGGATCTGTAGTTTATTGTTTCATGAAACGGAACTTATATTTGCTCTGGATATTTTAAGAAAGTATTTACATTTTCGGATCGAAAGAGGATATAAGTAATGCAAGGTGCAAATCAGTTTGTCGGCGCTTAGGGATAAAACGCCTTCCCACAAATTCTGTGTGGATAAAACAGTACACACTGCACTGGACACAGAGGATGGTAGCTACTGCGTTTTAAATTGTAAAAGTGATTCACAAGTTCTAGACCAGACTAATCTATTTGCTATGATTTGCTCCTTGCCCATTTAAACTTCTGCACTTAGAAACTGCAAAATTGGAAATCTTTACTCGGTATACTGGCTGCAGAGAACGTTTTCTGCTAGGTACGTTAAATTGCATGTTATAATATACTGCCTCCAACTCAGAGCAATTGGTATGTCCTTTTTGCACCAATACGGTGTAACCTAAACGTAGACGTGATGCACTGGACTTTTATTAGCGCCTGGATCAAGGCTCGGCTGTATCGTGGCTATTAGCGCCTGGATCAAGGATCGGCTGTATCGCGGCTATCTCAGTAGGTTCACTTAGTGGCTTTCCTCATTCCTTCTCCTAAATTCACACCTATCCTCTACTTATATTTATCCTTCGTTCTTGCTAGACGACATACAATTTTTATGGTTGAAGCGGCATCATTAAATGACCTAAGAATCCACAATAATGTGACGTACTTCTACACGAGGCCTTCGCTCTTCTGGGCTGTTACGCATCATATTATATTAGTTGTTTACCTACGTTTCGGGACTGATAGTCTGCCCTGAAATGTCGGTAAACCGCTACCAACATACGCTTCGTAAGATCCCAGAGGAGCGGAGGCCTCAACTTCACTGCGGCGGAAGCCGCGAGTTTCGCATACTCGTAGGTGTCTTTAAATAATGGTTTAATAATTACGAATTATGAACAAATCTCAATAGTGCTTCTGGGCCTAAACACCAAAATTGTGTGTTTGTGTTCGAATAGATTCGTTGAGGGATAGACAATAATATTAAATTAGCGGAAATTTTTTTCCTTGGCACAACAGCCCCTAGTGTGCCAGGGCCTCCTCATTATCGAGGCTTCTCGATTACATTCAGCTAGACACATCCACTCGGTGGGATTCCTCTGGACGAGTGATCAGCCTCACGCAGAAACATCTACTTGACAACACACGACATACGGTATCCATGACCCAGACGGGATTCGAACCCACAATCCAAGCAAGCGAACGGCTGCAGATCCACGTCTTAGACCGTGCGGCCACTGGGATCGATTTAGCGCAATTATGTGCGTTTTTTCCAGTGGTTTTCGGGGTCGCGCCACCCAGCATATAACTTGACGTGTTCTCAAAGCCCACTAGTCTCCTCCTACGCAGTCAAAGGTCAATGAACGCGTGGACTTTGATTCCAGGCCACCCATACATTTTCACTATCATGATACTAGGTCATGAAGAGCTCTTTTAACGCTTCTTCTCGTTCCTTAAACATGTTTAAGGCCTCATGCTGGTGTCTGGTTCACTGGCTTTCAGAACCAAACAGTCTGTTGTTTCCTGCAGTCTGCACGATCTGCCTTAAGATCTGAGTCTTAACTCTGCCAGCAAGATGGGAGGGACTGTGTCTCTTTTTTGTGGCCAGTGTAGATGTACATACAAAAGGGAACGCAACATAGTACCAAAAGTTCAGCGAAATATCGCACCCGTGGGCTGTAATATTATGTCTGTTCTTTTTTGTTGTCCGTGGGAACTGGACCGAACGTAAAGACCCTATAGAACGTACAGAAATGGTTGTGTGCTTCTTAGTGAAGTAATGAGCACAGATGTACTTCGGCGGCCTTCGTAAATTTTAATTTCTGTCAGGTTGTGAACGTACGGAAATAATAATAATAATAATAATAATAATAATAATACCGACAGATATATCCGCAACAATAAACCAGACACCATAATCCGCGATAATGAAGAACGAATATGTATGCTAATTGAGTAGCAATCCCGGGAGACAGGACTGTGATAAAGAAAGAAGCCGAGAAGATTCTAAAATGTAAAGACTTTATAATAGAAATACAGCGCATGTGGAACGTAAAAACAAAGGTGACGCCAGTAATAATAGGGGCAACTGGAACCATTTCAAAATCCTTCAGAAAATACTTGAGCAGCATACCAGGAAAGCACGATATCAAGGAACTACAGAAAACAGCTATGCTGGGCACAGCACACACACTGCGGAAAGTGCTAATGTAGAAGCACAAAGGAGTTTAGTATTGAAGACAGCGTTATATGCACCATTAACAGTACGCGCAGAATAGCTGCCACACTGTATACCCTAGAAACGTGGTTTGTTTCAGGTATATAAGTGTGAATGCCCTGCTTAAAGGAGACGACGACAACGACGACAAAGACGACGGCGGCGGCGACGACGACGACGACGACGACGACGACGACAACAACAACAACAACAACAACAAGTGATGGTGGAAATGTGGAAGCATATGTTACATTTCTGACTTTCTGGGGTATTTACCAATACTTATATCTCCAAACGCAGGAATACTTTGACAGTATAACAAGTATCGGCACTCTAGGAATTCTTTTCTCGGAAAAATGTAGTATGGAAGAACCCACCTCACATTATAATCTCTTAACAAAACTTTTATTCCTACACTCTCCATTCTTTCCCACCAGGCACCCATTTTACCTGGCCTACCAAGTAAATAGCAAGATATCAGTGTTCGCCTGGCAGTGTTTATTTCACACATTGCAGCACATCATTCGCTCGCCGTTTCTTAAATTTGTGATCGGCCATCACACGACACCTCGAGTTTTTGTCGGGATTTGACTTCTGACATGACAGTTTGGAGGAATTTGTCTTTTCTTTTATTCGTGGTCTGAGCCAAGCCGATATTATGGGATGAGCCTTGTGCTGTGATATAGGTGTAAGAAGTGAAGACTTCACAACAAACGTCGCCAGACATTCCTCTGCACGTAAATGCTGACTGAATCAGTCTGATTTACCAGTGTTCATCCTTTAAACTCCTTATGTTCACACTCAGTCTGCTTATGATAATCACTGTGGAAAAGATGTCCGAGTAAGAATAACGGCAGGGAATCGATCATACCAGGCTGGCTAAAAAATTGTGAAATCTAGGCATATATCAAAACACACAAAACTAGAAGTGTATACTACAATGATTAAACCTATAGTGCTACAGTATATGGTTGTAGAACGTGGGAAATGACAGAGCAAATGAAATCGTCCCTTAAAACATGGGTGCGGGAATACTAAGAAATATATACGGCCCAATAAAATATAAAATGGCCGGAGAATTCGAAATAATGATGAATTGCAGGTTATGTACAGAAAACCAAATATTGTTACAACGATAAAATTTAGAATACTAGAGTGGGCTGGGCATCTGGTAAGAATGTCTGATGATAGGACCGTCGATAAACTATTTTTGGGGAAACCAGATGGAAGAAGAGAAGCAGAAAGACCAAAATTTAGGTGGTTGGACTCTATTGAGAATGATCTGAAATCGATGGTTGTCAAGAGTTGGAGGAAGAAAGCAGAAGACAGATCCGTATGGGCTATCATTCTGAAGGAGGCACTGGTTAAACCATATAGTCCTTATACCAGTGAAGAAGAAGAAAATGTCCACTTTTGGTAAGTCACGGCCGAATCAGGAAATACAAATGTAAACAAATTGTCATTCCACGCTGTTCGTTCCGGTTTTCTGCGTGACATCAAAGTGTGTCCCATCAGAAAAACAGTAGAAAAAACATACGGAAGGAGAGCGGTGTTCTCCTGTCTGTAGTATCCTACCACTAGTTAAACAGACAAATTAAAACCTGAACTTTTGTGACAGTGTTCGTTGCGTGGAGGCCGGAACACAAACGTATGTTGAGCAACGTGCAATTTGCATGACCACACAACTCTTTTCGATCAAAACACTAAATGTTTCGAGGCTTACAGAATTTGGAAGTATCTTGCAGCGATTTTCTGAAACCTGTCACAAAAGAAACTTTGTAATTTGTATTTCTTAATCGCCGAAGTGAGCTGTGCAGATGGGCGGGGGGTGTGGGAGTGTCCTCGGTCGCTACCCAGCAATGAGTTCCTCTGTCCGCCGAGCAATCCGGCAATAAACAATTACTCACTGTATAAAATAACGTCACTGGTCTTTTGGAAAAAAGAGTGTTTTGCTTAACGATCCTGTCAGTTGCGAATACTGTATAGGGGCGTTACTAGTTAAATGAAAAAGGGAGTATGGAGCAGTGGCGGAATTATACTGACAGAAGAAAGCAGAAGTACATGGAGAAAACCTGCCCCATTGCCAATAGGATTTTGAAACATTAAAGTATGAACTAGTTATTTTTTCAAGGATGTTCTCGGTACAAAGAGAATGTGAATGATTTTGTAATTTGAAATTTAATGAACTACTGGATTTTAGCTAATGACCTGTGTGTTAGTTTCAAATGACTAATCTGAAAAGACTTGTTAACTGTAAATGAAACTATGTACCGTATTCATGTCGCATTTTAAAATACAGTTGGCCGATCCCAGTGGCCGTGTGGTCTAGGCCCTAGGTCTGCAGCCGCTCAATTGCTGGGATCGCTGGTTCGAATCCCGTTAAGGGCATGGATGTTGGTCTGTTGTATTTGTTGTATGTTGTATAGGTAGCGCCCTCTGCGACGAGCTGATCACTCGTTGTGTGTGTTTAATTGGTGCGATTTAGAAACCTCGAAAAGAGGCGACCTAGGCCTGACTTGAGCTGTTGCGTCACCGAATGAAAGAAAAGGGAGAAGGTGCACTCTAGGCATTTAAAGGGACAGTAAGAAGAGGCGCCGATCCCAGTGGCCGCGCGGTCTAAGGCGTAGGTCTGCGGCCGAGCGCTTGCTGGGATCGTGGGTTCGAATCCCACAGGGGCATGGATGTTTGTCTGTTGTGAGTGTTTGTGTTGTCAGGTAGAGGTCTCTGCGATAGGCCGATCCCTCGTCCAGAGGAGTCCTACCGACTATGGTGTGTGCTTGAGTGTGATCAAATGAAATTACAAAAACCTTCGACACCTACTGTGAACAAGTAGGTAGAAGAAAGAAAGAAAGAAAGAAAGAAAGAAAGAAAGAAAGAAAGAAAGAAAGAAAGAAAGAGAGAAAGAAGAGGCTCAAGACTTACAAAGTGAGACGCAGTGCAGAGACGGTCTGAGTTTCAGGCGAGTAATTTAAAAGGAGCGCTAACACAATTGATTGCAGAGGAAGACTTCATTTGTTTATGAAGAAGGTAATTCACAATGAACAGGAAAGTAGAAATATTTTAGTTTACAAAACACAGTGCTTGTTACTGTATACATATATCCTCAGCAGAACAAGTAGGCTACATTAATGCGAATTTTGTATTATGCATACGGTTGTGATATTGGATCATTAATCAATACAAGAAGCACCGTCACCACAAGTTTTAATGTTTATTATAAAATTATTATTATAAAAATGCAGTCGAAACATGTAGCTGCCTAATTTTATAGTAAACATGACACATTAATGCAGTAAGACATATTTCTCACAACACATGTATTATGTTTGTGTGTGGTACCAGAATCAAAATTTTGTAATCTAATTGTTTGTTATCTAATTTTGTATTCTAATTGTTTTATAATGCCATAATCATCACATTTTAGTTGAGTTATCAGCCAGTACTTCTGAGATGGAAAAATTTTAGACCGATTAAAATTGTAATATGTCCTCGAAACACATTGATATTTCAACTTCCTCTTCAAAATTATGACATTCCTTTTGCAAGAAATTAGGATTTGTATTATAAAGTTTGCGGTAGAAATCTATAGCCTGATTTGAGTAAGAGTAACCGTAGATATTACAGAAATACCTAAGGCTGAAATAACTGGCCCAATCAAGAGACGAGAGTTGCTTACACGACGGTCTGTCTTCCATGTCCTAGGCTTACTCCTTTTCCTGTTCATCTGTGCAGGTAGACTAATTTAATTTAAATATAATTACTTTTTTAATGTGCTCCATGTCCGTGCACTATATCATACAAAACACTAATCACCAACAAATGCACAAAGAGAGTTATATCGTCAATCGTAACACACTCCTACATGTTTTGACCCTGCTGGGTCATCTTCAGGGAGAACTTTCCGTTACCGTTACACTAGGGTTGCACTTTACACTTGAGTGAGAATGTGCTGTTGACTGTGTACTGCTTTGTTTTTGGAGGCGTGAACTCTCCGCGGCCCGCAAAAACAATGCAGTACACAGTCAACAGCACATTCTCACTCAAGTGTAAAGTGCAACCCCAGTGTAACGGTAACGAAAAGTTGTCACTGAAGATGACCCAGCAGGGTCGAAACATGTAGGAGTGTGTTACGATTGATGATAAAACTCTCTTTGTGCATCTGTTGGTGATTAGTGTTTTGTGTAATTACTTTTGTTTCACCGATCCTATGTGACTTCCAATACGGAGGCTGAAATGTTAGCACTTAATTGGCAAACTTCCGAGTGCATTAATTCCATGTACTTCTTTAGACAAATTGCATGCAATTTGTATGGTTATGCCAACGACCATGTAGCCTATACGTAGCTGAACATGTATTGCTTAAATTTAATGTGTTCCATGTCCGTGCACTGTATCATACGAAACAATAACACCAACTGATGCACCAAAATATATATATAATCTTTATTCGTAAAAGTCTCCTACATATTTGGACCCTGCTGGGCCATCTTCAGGGAGAATAGTTTCGATACACTATGGTTGCGTTTATACAGTTAAGTGTGAAGGTGCCGTAGGTTTCATCCTCCGTTTGAGAGGTGTCGTGTACTGTCCGCGGTCTGCCCTCCGTTTGAGAGGTGTCGTGTACTGTCCGCGGTCTGTCCTCCGTTTGAGAGGTGTCGTGTACTGTCCGCGGTCGGACAGATTAAGAACTTAAGATTATTATTTTAGTATCTTTGTAGAATTTAAAATTATCCATGTTCCGTGCAGTAAACCAGTTCATAATATTTATTCCAGTATCATCATCATCATCATCATCATCATCATCATCATCATCATCATCATCACTGACACAACAACCCTCCAAGAGCCAAGGCCTTCCTCAGTTGCTTATCCCAGGTTTCCCGGTTCAAGGCAACACTCTTCCAGTTCCGTACTCCGATGGCTTTGCTATCATCGTCCACTCCGTCCTCCCATATAATTTTCGGTCTTCCTCTTCCTCTTGCACCTCCAGGGTTACTAACGAGGATTCTCTTTGCAGGCCTATCTTCTTCCATCCTAATAACATGTCCTGCCCATCATTCATTCCAGTAACTGCATAAAAATAAAAAGACAGTTATGTTGTAAATAAAAGGCACTCCTACATGTTTCGGCCTACATTGGCCATCTTCAGGGAGATGGTTAACTAAGGAAAGAGTAGTAGCCAATTATGTTACAGATTTGCGGTTATAATGCTAAAATACGTATGTTGGGTAAAATAGGTTTTAAAATGCATAAAACTTGGAAATACATTACATGTGTCCGTACGTAGCGTGATACCTTATGTACTCAGATGGACACAAACGTCTGTGTCAGAGGTACCATCTTGTTCAGTTATGTTCCTGTGTGAACAGTGGCTGTTTATGTTACAACGGATCAAGGAATACGATACTTGCGGACACATGCTACCTATTCCCAAGTTTTAAACATTTTCAAACCTATTTGACTCAGCGTATGTATTTTAGCATTCTAACTGCACATCTGCAACATAATTAGCCACTGCTCTTTCCTTTGTTAACCACCACCCTGAAGGTGGCCAAAGTAGACCGGAACATGTAGGAGATCATACATTTATAAAACTGTTGTCTTTTTATATTGTGCATTTGTTGGAATAAATACTGTGAACATTGTACAAGTGAGTATAAATGTAAGGGATGTGCACAGCAGAAAACTTGGTTTCAGCAGGCACGTCACTACATTTTGTAATGTGTAAGGCCTCGAACATTTCTAGGACCGTGACTAACAGCAGGCTTATTGCCTTTAAGCCGTTAACATACTCGTGACGATATTTACAAGCGACTGTCATTTATTTTGTATTTTTACGTGTTGTATGAATGAAACGTAATTTGTCACATAGGGTGTACGTTCATGTGTAATTCATTTCAATTGACACACACGATTCTTTGTCAACAAGTGTAGGCTATTAACGAGTCGGCTTCACAGCTGTCTTTCTTTTTCGTATTTTTCCTCGCATTCTTTAGCATGTATAAAACGTAACGTTGCGTTGTTGCGATGTGGTTGTTGAAATTCGGTACTGATATCATCAGCAAGAACCGCTTGATGGACGATCAATCATACAAAGTCTGCCCTCTCACATCTGTCAAGATTACGCACCGTTAATGCATCCTGGCCCTACTTAACTCGCTTCTTCTGATGGCCCAGAAAACACTGTCGTAACTAACTTGGCAGCGCGAACAGTGTCTGGTTCATAGCGACTTTTGAAAAATGGTGATTCTTGAGAACCTGACAATCGCTTAGCCAGTCAAGAAGTTACCTGCCTTGGACTTAACCTGAAATTTTATTGCATTGTTCACGATAGTACACCACTACGCCGCGTCGTCAGTCAGCTGAATTTAATATTACGATGCATCTATTTCTGGGTCTTCCAAGTGTGTCTTCCCTTTAATTTTCCCACCTATGATTTTATATGTATTTTTAATCTCTTTTGTGCATCCTATATGCACTGTCCATTTCATAATCTTTATGTGGTCCCCATTAATTTGATTTCGTTTCTGGAAGACAAATGTTTATTCTAATTTTATTTTCACTATCATATTCCTAGGCCTACTGGCATGCAGCTCTATCAGTTGTGTTTGAAATATCAACAGCCCTTCTCCGCCGTAGGCCTCATGTATTCCATGCTACTTTAAATTTCGTGCAGACGGCTTAGATTGTGCTTACTGTCAGATTTATAGGAAAGCGGGTCATGATGGGATATATTTGCCTTTCCTGATTTCTTCACAAATGCAAATCAATACTAAAATTGTGATTGAGTCAACAAGTTACAGGTTTGTGACGTGCAGTATTTACAACAGACAAACTTCTGTTTCTCTGAAACGTTTTTTTCAAGAGCTGTGTGTCATGAAGCAGACAGAGAAGTGCAGGTCATACAAAATATTTCGTTATTGATGCTGTAATATGAACTAGTTTAGAAGTGTTCGCGATGTTGTTGTACCTAACTATACTTCTTGTTTGCAGTAGCTCGATAACATTTTTATGATTCAGTACGGTGGCCTGAAAGCGTGCATGTAGGCTACGTTACAGTGAACGAGTTCACTGTAACAAGTTCTTCGAGTCGTCATTCTCTCGCAATGCAAATATTATTTTCACCGACTTGAAGCCAGCCTCCAAGCTGAAAGTGAAATTGAAGAACCGGCTACTTTAGTATTCTCTTGCACCTCACGTAACCACTTGACTCACCCCTGTTGCTGTCTAAACAGACACTTTCGAAATCATCTACAATTTTTATTGATTTTTATTAATAAGTTATACGTTTACTTCGGGACACGTAGTGTATTTGCCTTTATGTTTTGAACGTGCCAAAATGGAACAGTAATGGAGTGAAGTTACTAGATGGTTAGGAAAGTTACGAAATACTTTGGAATTTATGAATAAATCATTGCACCGATAAGAACGAAAGGGAGTAATTTTTCGTAACGTACTGAAGGAACTAAACTATCACAGACTTGAAGATGTCACTACAATCTAAACACGTACGATAAGGGCAGAACTTTCTGCATGCCTACGATGCCAGCAACATCCAGTACGCAACAGTGTATACACTTAAAGAGTCCTCGAACTGTTCACAGTACATGTATTTAGAGCCATCATATTCTGGCGGTTATTCCATCACCGAAAAAAGAAACGTTCTGGAAGAAATAATGGCTGGTGCCGTAAAGGTTAAGTTTTCTCTGTACACGCCTTGAAGACATGCATGGGGAGCAGAGGTATAGCTCCACTCATTTTTAACCTCGTCGCTAGTTGGAGGTGAGTAGTCAACTTGACGCACTCGCTGCTTTACCCCTGGCAACGAACCCCGGTACCCAGTCAATGCGAAACTAGGTGGTTTGGATAAGGAAATTAAATCACAATTTCTAAGTATGATTTTTTCTTGTTTTACGTTCAATTTTGGTAAAAGGTGCTTTTTTAAACGTCATAGCTGTTTGTAATAAACAAAAACTGATCAAAATATACCTCTGATATTTCCCTCTTGACACAGGATTTTCAGTAACGTGACAAACTTAAAAAATGTAATAAATTGAGCTTTAACCCTTTAAAGACGAAGCGTAAACTCTTTTATTTAAGCACCCACTTCGTACCGCGCAGTAAACTCTTTTTCATCTCGGTTTTAAAAACCGATCACTTTATGTTATATAGGGCAGAAGTCTCTGTTCGTTCTAAGATAAATACGAAGCACAAAAATACACTATGTGGGGAGAATATCGAATTTTTGAATGTTAAACCTTTTGGTGTATCAGTTAACCAATAGGCTTTAAAAGGTTAAGGCATTGTTAAGAATGCTAAACACAGTAATGATGGATAGAGGATGCGCTGGAGTCCCTGGACACAGGCGACCGAGCTCGGTGGAAGATATCGAAGCTAGTCCGCGAATACAGATCCCGTAAGCCGTCGCTCATATCGGCAGGCCTGATTGTCTCAAACTCTGAGCAGGCAGAATCCCTGACTGATGGCCTGGAGGCACAGTTTCAAGCGATAAACGAGCCGTCGGACCCGGCAGTGATTGAGGTGCAGCATAGGTATTTGTTCCTGCAAGTGAAACCAATTTAAACCAACTCCGATGAAGTCAAAGACACCAAGAGGCTTCTCAAGGCCGACAACGACCCATGCCAAAATGATATAGGGTCCTAATGGGACATTCTGTCACCAGCAGCAACAGTCCTTTTTATGAAGAGGTCAAGGCATTCAGCCAAATGACTAAACCCTTTAGCATAAACTCATTACCCGTTATTAAACTTTATACGACATTTTTGTCGTATTCCACCTATACCTTTCCAACACAATAATGATGGAACGTATCAAGGGACGGCAATTTTTTCCGTCATTAGCATTTCGGTTGGTTAGTCGATTGGTTGGCTGCTTGGTTGGTAGCATAACCTACTCGCTTTCGGCGTGAAGAAGGAGGTAGGATGTCAGTCCGAAACGTTGATGCTCACGTACAAGAATATAGAGTCACGACCTAGACGGTGTGAACAACCATCGCCGTGAAAATGGGGAAGATTATATGAGACACTGCAGGAAACGGCCCTTACAGGATAAGCAACACATCGTAACGTCCTTTACTCGAGAGATTGCAGCTGACCGGCACAGCGTGGGTAGAGTCAATTAACACTCGCGACGACCGTCGGGGGAGAAACATATAGATCCTGTAGAAAATTTGAGTCTGTGTCACTGCATGACCTGTTTTCACTGGTCGCATTTCTTGCGTGTTTCGTTTGTAACAAGCCTAAGGTCAAATTTGTGCACAAATCTAACCACCCAGAACACTAAACAAACTAACTGTGTTGTCTTACGAGCACAAAACACGACTGCGTTTCAGCCCAATGTATTTATAACTGGAACACGTCGGTTACTGGTCACAAGCAAAGGGCGGTCCGCTTTAGGCAGCATAAACCACTGCCAAGGTCAACTGCAAACTCCACAGTTACAACCTGTACTTGACAAAAGTTGAAGCTGGCATATAGTCTTACTAAGAACAGGCGGGGGAGGATGCTGCCGGGGTGCAGTACACGCAAATCGAAATTTTGTTGACACGACGATATCAAACGTTTTACGTGATTTACCCTTCAGCTGAAATCAGCTGCTGAAACCGGCTGATGACTAGTAAATTGGAATTTTGAAAAATAAGATAAAAAACTTAGGAATATGTAGACTTTTTTCGGTTTTAATTTTACTTGTAACCTGACTAGATGTCGGCTCGGATATTTTGAAGTGGGATTATGTTGTAGTTATATTTATAACAGATTTCATAACATAGTTTTAAAAAATAAAACATACGAATAAATTATATTTAACCCAAAACTCGCCCCCCCCCCCCTCCCGCTTCGAATGAGAAGTTCTGGGTGCGCGCCTGACTATGGACATCTATAAGTGGCAAAATTTACACACTGCAAGGCTTGATGTAGACGACCGTTTGCAGAGACATAATATTGAGAGAATATTAGTTACTGTTTGCTTCTCTACAGTTTTGCAGCCCGGTGGTTTCCGAACATTTTCAGTTCGTTAGAATAGCTGGACTTCTTGGTGCTCTTTGCTAAGCCCTTGAACATATAAGTGATGTAAGTGTGAAGACATCCCCCTGAAGATGATGTAGCTAGACATCGAAACATGTCGAGGCAATAAACAAATGATTTAATCGTGATATGGTGCATTTTGTTGGTGATTACAGTTATTTTATGTGAAAAATGCACGGTGAAGACAAAGTGAAAATATAACTTTGTTATATCATTATTCGAACTATTAACAATATTATATCTGACTATACTGTAAATCCAATTTTAGGAAAGGCTTTTGCATAAGAATTTGTAAAAAATTATACCTTCAGGAAATCTTTATCAGAAATTTACTTTTTTCTGTGTATTGATAAAAGAGCCGATCCCAGTGGCCGCGCGGTGTAAGGCGTGCTTCTGCAGCCACTCAGTTGCTAGGATTGTGGGTTCGAATCCCGTCTAGGGCATGGATTGTGTGTCACTTTGAGTGTTGTGTGTTGTCAGATGGAGGTCTCTCCGACGGCCTGATCCCTCGTCCAGAGGAGTCCTACTGAGTGTGATGTGTCTTGAGTGTGATCGTGAAGCCTCGACAGTGAGGAGGCCCTGGCCCACTAGGGGCTGCCGAGCAGTGACAAAGAGAATGGTAGAAGACTGTGATTACGGGACTTGATTGGTAGAACACTTCAGTCCTCCCTCTTGCGGAACACTTGCAATAGTGTTCAGGAACCACTGCTGGACCATACCATTGTTCGCACAGGTTGTCCAGAAAATGCAAGTTATGCAGCGTCCAGTTGCAAGCCATGGCTGCGTACAGATTTTTTGGGGATTGCGAGTATTCGCGCAAAACTGCAGTCTGCGTGGCGCAAATTTACAAATAGTAATCATATAAACTAAATTGTGTTCTTATGTGTGCACATAAAATATATGTACGCATTTGTGGGAAACTGTTAGTACGGTGTGACCGTGGGCGCCATCATTGTTTCTTGCTCTCTGAAACAGGTGTCCTCCATAACTGTGTGGGTGCAAGCAATGACGGTACGGGGACATTACATGCGTGTAGAGGGGTCTAATATAGATAACATTCTATTACATTACAAGCGTACCACATCTTGCCCCGCCTTCCAAATAACATTCTACATTTCTACCTTTGGTAAGCCCCGCCTCTGAAATACTGCATGGTGACATGACGTCACATATTGTCAAGTCCGTAAGGGAACGCCCTCCCAATTGTGTCTGTAAGCCGATCTAAGTTACACAGTGCAGTGTATGCTAAGGAACACATTGTATTTAGAAATGAATGCCCGCTCCGTAAATACGACGCGCCAGCAGGTGGGGAGGTTGCTGCCTGCTGAAATGTCTGACGCTGTACCTCCTGCCATTCTAGCACGTGCATCATTGTTCCATAGGCCTACTGCCCACAGGTTGAATTAAATAAAATCAGAATTTAGCGATATTTACATTATAATACAACAAATGCGTAAAAATACAATAAAAGAACTATAACATTGACAGCAGCGGAAATGTGAATCTGAAATTAAATTCGGGTGCCCATTCATCTACATAAGTTAAGTGTACAGACTTCGTTCATTAATTAATTAATTAATTTATTTATTTATTCATTCATTCATTCATTCATTCATTCATTTCGTAGTCTGTCTTACGGCGGGTCCATTGTCTTTTCTAAAGCAAGTTCTCCACACAGTGCGATCTAATGCTTCCTTTTTCAGTTTCCAGTATCGCCTCATTCCCTTTCTTTGCGAAGTAAAGTCTTTCGCCTTGTATGAGACCAACGTCCGTCGGTCCTTCCGTCCTTTTGTGGTCTCATATCATCGGCTAAACCGTTTGTTGGATTTTCATGAAATTCGGTTCAGGAGTCCTTTACAGAACGTTGTGGAGCAAGCACAAGATTCTTGAAAATCGGCCCTGTGACAACCACACATTTTTTAAATGCTCAAATGAATTTATAACATTAATTTCCATATTGCTTGACCAGTTTTGGCGAAATTCGGTTTCTGCGATTTCCACGTAATATTGTTGAGCAGTTGTGAGTTCCGCACATGTCGATGCAGTACATCATATTTAAATGGGTGAATACAATTTTGTCCATATTTTCTGCATTTTTCTTCCAATTTTTACAAAATTCAGTAGAAGAGACATCCAAAACATATGTCGATTAACTGTGAGTTTCGTGAAAATCGGAACAGTGAACACCGTACTTTACCTAGGGGCACAGGTAGGTCTAAATTTATATACATACAGTCCGCATTTGTTGTCTGATTTGATTGAAATTTGGTATACTACATCGGCACGTAATGCTGTTGAGCATTTGTGAGTTTCGGAGAAACAGACGCGTGGAAGACCTACTTTCTTATGGGCGTAACTAGAATTACGTTTAAGCATGTGCCTGGAACCACTATGACACTGAAAGAACTAACCCCATGGAGCAGCGTCCTTCTTGAGAAGCTAATAGTTCTTCAGTTAGGGAATAAATTACCCCTCCCCCTCCATTTTATGGAACCCGAAGTTTCATTAGCGCGTTCACAAAAGCCCGCCACTTGTACTAATCCTGAGACAGATCAATCCAGTCCGCGTCTTCCCATCATATTTCTTGAAGATCCATTTTGATATTTTGCTGCCATCAAAGTTTTCCTTCCAAGTAGTGTCTTTCCCTGAGTGTTTCCAACCAAATCCCGGCATGCGTCTCTCATCCTCCCATAGGCGCCACATGCCACGCACATCTCATTCTTCATGATCTGTTCACCCTAATAACATGTGGAGTACAAATCACAAAGCTCTTCACTGTGCATTTTTCCACAGTCTCCTCTTACCTCATGAGCTCTGAGGCCTAAATATCTCCCTCAGCACCATATTCTTAGCCTGTGTTCTTCCCTCAGTTTGAGAGACAGTGCTGCACACCCATTTAAACAACAGGAAAAGTGGGCTGTAGTTCTGTGTGTTTTACTCTTTACATTTTTCGATGGGAAACTGGAAGGCACAGGGTTCTGGACCGAATGGTAGCAAACATTCCCTGAGTTCAGTGGGCTCTTAATTTCTTAGGCTTTCGATTTTGATTTGCTAGAGTTAATCCCAAAATGCTCGAACTTTGCCACATTTTCAAAGGATTTCTTAATTATCTTTATGTTGTCATTTTGTCCTGCATTCTGTTCAAGAGACGTGAGTGTAGGTATACTTCGTTTTATCAGTATTTGCTTCTAGAGTGGTCATCTTACCGGCGACTAAGAAAGGAAGGCAAAGAATGCTTTGATTAAGTCTGTGTACTGCATCGCGGAGTACGTCATTATTTTCGTTATTATGTGCTAGAAGTATTTCAAAGTCTGCGTGGTTTATTTGCCAAGTATAATCCATAACTGAAATTGATGCAGTAGCCTACATACAATTTAAGGTTAGTGTACAAGTTTTAAACATTCTGTTCTCTCTTTCTTCTCCTGTGCCTTATTGTATGCATAGATATAAACACGGTAATGTGACAACTGCTGAAAGTTTTGTCCGCAAACCCGTAGGAGCCCGAGAGGCCTGGCCAGGGAGTCCGCGAGTTTATCTCCGTAGTATAAATTAGAAGGAAAAATGTTGTACTGAGTGCTTTGAATACTCGACAACGTCGGTGTGTTTGGAGTAATGGTGTAACAGACGATAGATTGTGCTCAGGTGAACATACAATTCTTTACATTTAGGTTTCCCTGTTGTACTTTTATTTTAATTTTTACTAGGAAAATCGCAGCTGTTGTAAGGAATTTTTACAGTCAACTATTAGAGTTTTTAGCCTCTAAATTATAGCCATTTTGCTATATGCTATTTTTAATTAGAAGTTCTGTTTAGGTCTTGAACCTGATTACCACGAGAAAGGCCATTCTCACGATTGGAATGAATCAGGTTCTGCTTCACAGAAAGTACACTCTCTCTGCACTAAAGAAAACAACCCCTTATTTATTTTAGAGAAATAACTGATATTTATTATTACAACCATAGGAAATTTATAAGTACAGTCTGTGCAGCGTGTTAATGTTAAAGAAGGTGGTGCATAGGGTCTCAACTTCATTTACAGGTTTAATTGACACCAATGCTGTTTGTTTTCCCGGTTTTACTGTCTCGTTTCAACACGAGGCTGCTGTTTCGTGTTTCACTTTAGATTGTTTCGTTTTTGCATTTGTCCTAATGTTGTGCATGCTGTGCAACATGCAGTGCATACCTCAGTTCCATGTCGCTCATGCACATTACAACTCAAATATAACTGCTGCTTGTACTTAGATATCACGAAATGTAACTTTGTTTCTTAGCACAAAAATTAATTGGTAAGAAATAGAACTTACACAAAGCAATTTCTGGCCATGATGCAAATAGATATAACATTGTTTGGCAGATGTCATACATAAGTCAAGGAGATACATAAAAACCTAGACTGAGTATTCAAATGTAACTTCTTTGTGTACAGCCGTGATTGAATATTGTGTGATGATTCCGCAGGATTTATGGCTGGTATAAACTGGGTCTGAAGTCGTTTTACATTCGATGTTCTATGTAGTACTGGGCTGCAGCTTTATTACGACTGTACCACTAACACAGCAGCAGGACCACCCACTGACAGTGTTCAACGTGAGCTATTCAGTTGTCAGTAGCAAAATGCAAACTAACTTAGGAATTTAAATGTAAATATCTACCCTTCTGCATAGGTCGCGCAATGCCTGCAGTAGCCTACTTGCTGTTCAATTTAAAACAGCGATTTAAAAATACTTTTATTAAATATTTTCACTCTGATTTTAAATAAGTTAAAGGCATTTGCTTCTTTGTACTGCGTTTACATATACTTTTCATATTTATTTTTATTGCTATTTTAACCATTTAAAGACGAAGTGTATCTGTTTTATATAAGGACTCAGTGCGTACCGCGCTGTAAACACTCTCCACTTCGGTTATAAAAACCAATCTCTTGATGTTTTATAAAGCAAAAGTTGCTGTTTGTTGTGAGATCCGTACAAAACACATAAACGCAATGTGGGCACCACGTAGAATTTTTTAATGTTAAACCTGGTCGTATGTAAAGTTACCGCTAGGCTTTAAAAGGTTAAAGAAAGTAGTCTATTTGATGTCAGATAAAACTTTAACAGTTTTTAATTTATGTTCGGTTTATGGAACAGTTTAAGGAACGTAAGAAAATACTGTAGTTTTAAAACTATGTAAGGATGTACAAATTATTCCTGGCAGGATTTGCTGTTATGCTTACAACAGATTTCAATATTAGTTCAATTTTTTAATGTTACTGCACTTTTAGTAACTATGAAAAACTATATACATTGCAATTTTATACAGGCTCCTTTTTCTCTGTTAGGTCAAAGCGTTGCCCTCACCATTTTATTTCGAAGACTATCTAAATATGACTACGAAATATATGTGTTTTCTTTCATAATAACCGATCAAACATCAAAAACACACAACATAACGGTACAATTATGATCATGCGTGTCTTAATCACAGTCAATCCTCTTCGCCTTTTCCTAAAATGTTACTTCTTGCAGATGAACCATTCTTGAGAGGCGAAATCTTTACGTAGGAAGTAAAACGTTACTTGATATAGATGTTGCTTACCGTTGTAGCATTATATGCTTCTCGGGGGTTCGCTAAGAAGAGCCTTAAATACATTAACCTCCCGTATGTTTAAATCTTGAAGACCCAGTGGTTACTTTAAGTACCACACGGTTTAACATTCGTCAGTTCTTTATTCTGCCTATAGGCTTCATTCATGTGTTTTATATGAATCTGAGAACAAAGTCATTAAATTGTTGCTTTATAACCGATGTGGAATGTGTTTACTGTGCGGTACGAAGTGAATAGATTCTTACCAACACGAATCCTCTGTAGCAGAAGAGGAGAGCTGCTGTGAAATTTTATGACCAGAATACCTGACGTTTTACAGTGACAGTAAATCGCGGGGACCCCACCGTGACACATATAACTAGGTGTGTATGTCCGGCCAGAAGGTAATCAAAATTTGTCTTTTCCAACAAAGGAGACTTAAGAAAGATAGTTAACATAAAAATGCCACTGGAGGAAGAGAACAGGAAGTACGAAGGTCGTTTTATATTATGTCCATCAGATATTTCGAACAGGTTACACTTACCACATTCCTTTCTTCTTATTCTTCGTATATCATCTTTATTGTCTTCGCATCGTCGTTGTCGTCGTCGTCGTCGTCAGCGTCAGCGTCGTAGTCGTCGTCGTGGCTTGTGTGTTTTGGCGTGTTCCACTGTAGCTCTACACTGGGGCAACATCTTTATTTCGTGATACTAAACAGGTGTTTGGTTTGGGACGGCGCGGACTCGCAGTTGAAGTAAGAATAGAACTGTGCAATCGAACAAAGAATCCTGGAATCTTAGACAAATGTAGGTATTAAAAATAGATTTTTGTAGGTGAGATAAACTTTCAAGATTTGTAACTACTGGTACACTTCTTATGTACCTATATCGAAATGCTGAATATGTGAAATGTCGTTCATCTTGCATGTTTAAAAATGCATAATTACGATATCCTGAACTTCCGGGATTTATGTGGGACCGAAGATACGTTGCAGCTGTGGACTGTGGAGAAGGCCTTTCAAGGCATTACATTTTTAAATGTTCGTTATCATGGTAATTAGGCGGGACACCGTAGTCGGTATAGTAGCTAGGCTGCGGGCTGGGCGACCGAAAAATCCTGGTTCGATTCCTGGCAAGGGTAAGAGATTCTTCTCTGTCCACAGAATCTAGACTGGCTCTGATGGCACTCACCCACCTATCCAGTGGGTGCCTCTGGCAGTTTCCTCGATAGCAAAGCGGCCGGTGCGTGAATCTGGCCACTCACCTGCCTCTAGTTTCGAGGTTTTGGGTGCGAGTGGCTGTAACCCCACCTCCCCTTATGCCTTCCTGGTGTGCAGGGGGCTGCTTTGTTCGTAGGGGTCGTAGGCTGCCGTGTAAAAAGCTGTGGCAGTACAATCGTATGAACTACAGGAGTGATATTTTGTCTGGCGTTTTCTGATCCCTATATACTTTCTATTTTAAATCATTTCGGTCGCTTCGAAATCCGAAACATTTCTCTGACGAATAATCGCCATCTTGTGGCATTTAACGATGGAGTGATGGGTGTAAATTTGAATGCACTAATTATCTGTCCTTAAACACCAGTGTATGAAAGAAACCAAAAGAAACATTAGAAATATGATTACTGTTTGAAATATAAAATTAAGCTAACCAATATTTAAAAATTCAGTTTTTCTGTCACAGTAGACGTAAAGTTCCTGAATTATAGTTTGTAGCCAGCTAACGCTGTTGATAGTGAGGAAACCACTGCGTAGTCTGAGAACCGCACAAACACGTATGTGAACCCACGTTACGCAGGCAAACTGCAGAGTTTTTAATGTTACACGTGATAGATATAGTAATTACTATCATATATAGTCTTCAACCGATTTACCCTGTAATTTTCTTAGCATAGTTTCCTCCGCTTCTCTTTTGAAACACGTAACGTCCTAACACCAAAGGACAGTAGTTACTGTAAGTACCACCCAATTCAGCGTTCGAAAACTTTGCATGAGCTTCTTATTAGAGGCAAAGAGCATGGTATTCCTTAAACAGCATTAAGAATTCGGTCGTAGAAATGAAGTTATAGTGCGTTTACTGTGAGGTAGGAATTTAATTGTACTTACATGTTATTTCGTTCAAAACGAATTTTCGAAGTGTTCGTACAGAGACTGACTGATTAATTCTCGTTATGTTAAAATGTGATTAAGTGTGGAAGTTCTACTGGTTTAAACGCAGTCCCAGTATGTGTGTGTCAGAACAGGACACCGCTGCCTGTGGGCTCTAAATTATACGGTTTCCGGTTATTGGGATACAGGGGGTGGCGAACCCCGACCGTGTGCGGGTCGGTGTCACAACAAAGAGCTCGAGTGATGCAGAATATGTTATTGTTGCTTAGCGACACCGTTTTATGTTTTACGGCATTAAAACCTGCATCTAACAGATCCCGAGGGTCCTGGATGTTTTCGGCCTCCCGTGGGTTTCCGTTTAACATCTGTACAGGCCTACCTAAACGAGCAAGATCTGAGATTCTCTTGTTATTCTGTCACCGTGTAACAAGTAATTTTTAGCTACTGATGTGTACACCAGGTGGCCCTGGTTACCAAAAGCTACTTCATAGTTACGAAGCGGCTGAGTCATGCTTATGCTTCGTCGGTTTATCTTTGCTGATTAAAAGAACTGTGGCACATATGACTGGATACATCAAACAGTACTGCCTAGTACAAAGCATTTTCTCACCATGATTAGGCCTATAACCATTACGGACAAAGAGACGTACTAATACATACCTCGACTTATACCGAAATACTTCCAAAGAAGTATGAAGTAGTATTGATTCTTAAGGAAATTTAGGTTGATCAACCAGACTATTTGAAATATGTCATGCGTGTCGTAAAGAACCGCAACAAATGCAGTGGCTATATTAGGTGGGGAACAGTGCGTATTTACTCTGCAGGACATAGTCTTCTGTCCCGATAATGTGACACTCTTTCCCTTCACCATCTTTGGAACAAAATTTGCTAAGAACTTCATATTGAAATACACACATCATTTCAGTTTCCAGGAATAAAAGCTCAAGCTATGCACCTAGCATTAGCAAAGGTTAAAGTCTTGAGTCTCGACCCAGGATAAACTTCTTGCGGTTTATGTTATGACGCTGTCGGTATAGAATGTGTAAATCGAGTGGCGGGTCGCTTATCGCGTAAGGAATTACACTGGGTGTGGAGAGAAGGCAGAGCCGTCAGAGTTTTCAGATATTTGTCTGGGTGAGCGGATGAAAGTCAAGAAATATGTCAGTCCCTGTACTTGACTCTCCAGCCGGGCACATCCCAGATACAAGCACCTGTTCGGTAACTCGTAACCTCAGGCTTTCGTAATTTGCGTTGTTTTACTTGATTATAACATCAGGGTAAATCTCTTCCCCTCTGAATTAGTACCATCTGTCTTCTAAGAATCCATTCAAGTTGATTTTTGCCGTAATGATAAGTATTGCTCTTCTCCAGCTAAGTACACTTGTAGTACTCTGGTTACAATATCATTATGTATTGTTACATTCTTCTAGATGTTTCGGCCCTGTGTGGGCCATCATCAGGAAAAGACATAATTTATAAGAGACGCATATTGCAGTTATGTGTGTCGCTATATAATGCAGCTCGTGTATGTATGAAAATGTACAATTAAAACTGAAACTATATGAAAGGCGTGTTCAAATTTCTATGTACAGATTTGTGACATAAAACCAAATTTGCATTCAAACGTCTACTAAATTCTCTTCAGTCTGGTGGGATGAATGCATTGCCGTAACGTTTGGTTATGTTGAATATGCTGTAAGTGAACACGCTGTACTGGAAAAATAATAAACAATAAAAGTTTATTTGTTACTTGTACATTGATCGTATCAACAATCTTGAGGTGGTGCGATGCTGAATAACGTACTGGGTGAGAAGCGCATAAAATATTTTGTTTAACGCCTAAACGAAGACATTACTTGGGAGTCAGAATTCTAATGCGGTTGGTACTAAGAGATATCTCTGAAAGGGTGTAAACTGCTTTCCTCTAGCTCAGGGTAAAGCCTGCGGCGGATTGTTTTGAACGCGATAAAGAATTTTGGTGTTTCGTATGGGGAAGGAAGGTCAGTACCAGCTGAGAGAATGTTAGTTTCTCAAAGACTCGTGCAACAAGTTGGACAGCACGTTGTAGAAAACTGGAACTTTAATATATAGTCTTCAAAAGGGATAAAATCTTTCAACAAATGTAAATGCATTTGTACACAACAATTTGAAGAAAGTAAATTGGGCAAAAAGCGTACTTTAAATACCTGCAACTTGCCGTTTAACATGAATAGGTTATCGTCAGCATTAAGAGACGGGATGCTAATGTTTATGTGTCAGTACGTCATAAATATCAAATCTAATGGATGGTGAACAGCGTTCACAACATGCGCTATTCTGATCCTGAGGATGGGCTAATGTTAAACATTGTAAGAATCGTTCTAAAATAAAGTTTCTGTATCTAATCGAAATGCGACAGATATTTTGTTGTCTCGTTTTAAGAGGCTTATTGTTGGGAGTTTCTTTAGGCTTTCACAGCCGTCTTGTGCGATGTCACACCACACCACTGGGTCGCTGGTTTCTGACGTTGAATTTGACACTTCAACCCTTGCAGATAAGATTGTTACGCACTTCCTCGTCTCAAAAGTTCAGGAACCAATCACCCAGCGACGCGGCGTCACGTTCTATAAGAGCGACGACCTCAGGCCTCCTAGTCTTACTTTTTTGACATCACAAAGAATTCCTTATCCTTCCCTCAGTTTTGTACTTCCTTGAAGGCTGCGAAGGAGTAGGTTCGGTCCGAAAGCAGACTGAAAACTGTTTATTTGCTGCAAGGAGTTCCGTTATGGGTCGCCTTCGCAAAATTGCTAAAAGCATCTATAGCTTCGTCATGTCTGTCCAGCCGTCCGTCCGTCCGTCCGTCCGTCCGCATCGAACTAATCTGCTGCCACCGGATGGATCTTCATTAAATTTGATTTTTGAGCATTTTTTCGAAAATCTGTCGAGAAAATTCAAGTATCATTAAAGTCTGACAAGAATAACGGGTAATTTGCCTGAAGACCCATGCACATTTATGATATCTCGCTCAGCTCTTCTTAGAATGAGACATGTTTTAGACAACAATTGTAGAGAAAATCAAAACATATTTTGTGTTCAGTAACTTTTTTCCGAAAGTCGTGCCACTTGTGAGATAACGGGAAAAAATATTGTAGAGCGAGACAGGCCACAGATGACAATGTAATTCGGCGCATGCGCTTGGCATGCTGGGTAGCTAAGGCTACAGACACACACGTGGAATATGTAATATTTATTGTTTTTGCACGGCAACAATGGTTACGCGAACGTGCCTCAATGTTACGTTATAAGTAGGTTGCCTCTCTTGTTGATATTTAGCCGAGATAGAAAAGAGATGCCATTGTGAAAATCATGTGTAGTCACAGAAAACATTCTGTAGGTTAATTAAAATCATTCTTGTTTGTTTTATGGCAAAAGTCACAAGTAAACGTAATTACCCTCTTAACTACAAGACTGAACGAACAAAACATAGTATTTCAATGGGCTGTTTATTTTTCCAGGTTTTCTTCTCTCCTCTGCGGTTAAATGCTGTAACTCCTTTTGTGGTAAGTGGCAGTACGTAACATACTTTTGTAGATTGTTGTTTAACTGATTAAATTAGCAAGATTTGTGATTTCTAAACGCGGATGTTACAATCAAAAAGCGTAATATTGTGCTTACAGTGGACTGCTACACAGAGTAAAACGCGTAACATGTGGCTGTATACAGCTGGGACGGCCAAATCGCGGCCTGCCGGAGTTTTAGAACTTGCTTAAACTTACGCCGCCACATCAGAAGGAAGGACAACATTTTAGTAATTTTAATATTGTACATACCGTGCATTGTCCTGTAGTTATTCACTAGTGTAGAAAAACCAACTAAATGCACTTTCTCCCTAATTTCCACTTATTCCTCACTTCCTCGTACATGTTTCGGCACCCCACGGTGCCATCTTCAGGGACTGCCACTTGTACGCTGTTTCAGCAAACAGCAAACAACGTACAAGTGGCACTCGCTGAAGATGGCACCGTGGGGTGCCGAAACATGTAGGAGGAAGTGAGGAATAAGTGGAAGTTAGTGAGAAAGTGCGTTTAGTTGGTTTTTCTACACTAGTGAATAACATTTTAGCAGTGTGGTGAATTTCGCAAGCAGACGTAAATCTGGTAAACAATGTTGCAGTCCATTTCGTAGCTTATTCCTAGTACTGGCTGCGCTATCTCAGTTCCTTCCTGTTGGGTGGCATTTTATATTTTGTGTTGGAAATCTTGATGCTGTTATTCTGTGGACGTCCTCAAGCGAATTATTCTTGTGTGTTTAGTCGTATGTGTTTAAGCATTGCTTCTAACAGACGCAGTAATAATTACGTACACATTTGATACAGCTGAAATCGTGTGATGAATTTACAGTAGAGCCGATCATTGTTGTTCTGCTTATTGTGTCTTTATTTCCATTAACGCTACGGAGTTTGAATCAAGGCAGGGGCAATAAATTTCTCTCTTACCCTAAACGTTCCCACCACATCTAGGGCTCCCTCAGCCCCTGTTTAATTAGTATCGGGGGCCTTTCTCCGGGTGTAAAGCTGTAGGGGCGGCAGACTGATCACTGATCTTCAACTAGTGGCGAGGTTAAGAATGAGTGGAGGCATATCTGCACTCCCCCTATACACCTTCATGGCATGTACAAAGAGAACTTATTTCCGATGTTAACGGGGTTGGTGCGTGTTACGTGGGCAAACATTATACGAGTGTACTGGAAATGTTACCTTGGGAGGGTGAAAGAAATTCCCGAGTGCTGAGCTGCACCGTCACTCTTTGTCTTTCGGTTTTAAGTATGTTTCAATAATAGGAGTGATCAGTGCTAGTGTGTGTCAGTCATAATATTATTAGAATGGGATTCCGTGTACTTATTAGAAGTCAGTGGCAACGGAACAGGGCAAGCTTTTCTCCGAGTTTTTTCGTTCTTCAAAAATACTGTATTTCATAAAAATTACATTATGATTATATGCGATATTAATGCTTACTACTAATTAATTAATAGTAATTTCGTCTTTTAATCTTTTAGTGTAAACTAAATTTTCTCTTAAAAACAGACTTTCTTTGTTAAAAACCTTTCTGCATCTCCCGAAAAAAAACTTGGATATTGCAAATGGCTCTTGTACTATGAAAAGTTACTGCGCACTTGTATGCAGGGTTATGTCTACACGTTTCCAGCAGATGAATTTTGAATTCACCAGGGATCAGTTACACAAAAAAAGTCTTAAATTAAAATGTGATGTGACATAGTATGGCCTCGCGTTAACATTCCACCATATTTCAAATTGCAATTCACATTCACATTGGATTTGTAATTGTATCATTTACACCCCACGTGTTTTAACATTCATGATGCCACATACCACACATGGGGAATCATAGCCTCATTCTTGTCTGTATGTTGTATGTGTGGAAGATGAATCGCGTTTTGAAGTTGGAATAGATGGATGGTTGGTGATGAAGCTCTGTTGTCTGAACAAATTGGATTGCGGACAGACAGACAGACAGACAGACCAGCAGGCCATAGTTAGGAAGCGTGCTGATGGACCGGACTATATTCCTCGTCTGTTTCCCCTTGTTGTTCCTGCCGCCACATCGCTCATCTGTCATAGTTCTCCCTCTGTCTCTATGTAACCCTCTCCGCGCAGATATTTTCGCATTCCACACATGTCAGTATGTGTCCACATATGACAGAGATTAAAAGTCCTCGTTTCGTTCAGCATGTGCATATGTTTGGCGACGTTCCCTATCACCTCCTCTCTCTCTCTCCTCTCTCTCGCTCCCTCACACACACACACACACACACACACACACACACACACACAAACACATGCACATATGCTGTTCTAAATATAGCCGAACATTCTTTCTGTCTGTGAATATCATGTGACTAAAGCCTCAACTGTTCGTCTAACCCTCGCTCCAATTCTACTCAAAAAATGTCTGTACCACTACGTAACAGTCTGTTAACTTGTTATTGGTTATAAACTAATATTCATATGTGACATACTTTTACTATTACATAGTGCAGAAAGAGTTGCCTCCGTAATTAAAGTTATCACCTTTAAAAGTCTTGTTTGTGAGAATGTGAGCTATGTA
The DNA here is from genome assembly GCA_013340265.1 of Coptotermes formosanus. Taxonomy (NCBI): domain Eukaryota; kingdom Metazoa; phylum Arthropoda; class Insecta; order Blattodea; family Rhinotermitidae; genus Coptotermes; species Coptotermes formosanus. Next base: position 804,483 of record BLKM01004955.1, read on the forward strand.
TTCTTCACAACTTCTCAGTACCATTTATTTACGCACGCAGTAAAACCCAAAACGGAAAACATTGTTTCCTTTAGTGGTATTAGGTTGCGCAGTGATTCGATTTTGGTGTTGAATTTGTTATGATACTGGATGCTGATATTCAGTTTGTTGGGAGACTGGTTGCTGATGTTGAATCTGTTGTGAGACTGGTTGCTGATGTTGAATCTGTTGTGAGACTGGTTGCTGATGTTGAATCTGTTGTGAGACTGGTTGCTGATGTTGAATCTGTTGTGAGACTGGTTGCTGATAATGAATCTGTTGGTGCTGGTTGCTGATATTGAATCTGTTATGAGACTGGTTCCTGATGTTGGGTTTGTGGTGAGACTGGTTGAGGATGATGAGTTTGTTGTGTACTGGTTGCTGATATTGAATCTGTCGTGTACTGGTTGCTGATATTGAATCTGTTATGAGACTGGTTCGTGATGTTGAGTTTGTGGTGAGATTGGTTGATGATGATGAGTTTGTTGTGTACTGGTTGCTGATATTGAATCTGTTGTGTACTGGTTGCTGATATTGAATCTGTTGTGTACTGGTTGCTGATATTCAATCTGAGACTGGTTGTTGATTTTGAGTTTGTTGTGGGATTTGTTGCTGATGGTGAGTATGTTGTGAGACTGGATGTTCTCGTGGTGCTAACTGTGAAGAATGATAGCTTTTGCGATGTGACGTCTTGTAGTCTACTGGAATTGTACCGACGTTTCGGAGCATACTGCTGCCTCCTTCAACAGACTACCTAACAAGCCACGCCAAATCCAACCCCAACCCCAAGCCACATTACGGCACATAGTCGTTCAGCCAGTTTGTCTTGATGTTCAGTCCCCTGGTGTAAAGTCTTGATGAATGGTGGCGTGCTGTCTTGCGGAGCCCTCTTTGACGAGGGAGTGGTCTGCCGGTTGTCAGAATCACAGTGTTTTTTTAGTTCTACATGTTTACAATTTTATATGTATTCGTATACACACCTTTACCTGTTGTTTTGTATGAGTGTGAAACTTGGTCTCTCACGCTGAGGGAGGAACAAAGACTGAGGGTGTTCGAGAATAGGGTGCTGAGGAGGATATTTAGGCCTAAGAGGGTCGAGGCGGCAGGGGAGTGGAGAAGACAACATAATGAGGAACTTAATGACCTGTACTCATCACCAAATATTGTTCGGGTAATCAAATCGAGAAGTATGAGATGGGCGGGGCATGTAGCACGTATGGGGGAAAAGAGAGATGCATACAGGATTTTAGTGGCGAGACGTGAGAGAAGGCGACCACTTGGGAGAGCCAGGCGTAGATGGGAGGATAATATTAAAATGGATCTTGAAGACGTGGGATGGAGGGCATGGACTGGATTGATCTGGCTCAGGATAGGGACAGGTGGCAGTATCTTGTGAATGCGGTAATGAACCTTCGGGTTCCATAAAATGCAGGGAATTTCTTCACTAGCTGAGAAACTGTTAGCTTCTCAAGAAGGACTCTGCTCCATGGAGTTAGTTAGTTAGTTAGTTAGTTCATGTACACACACTTACGTAGTGTTTAGACCCTTGAACTTTGTGCAAAACAACACACACATTGCCTCTTTATACACATCAACGTACCTCATCTGATTCAGTTTCTGTTACAAGGGCCGTGTAGGCATTTGAACAGGCGGAAGCTTGGTCGTCGTTGCGTTCAAGCCTTTCACATTTCCCGTGTCAGGCTTGCTGTGTCGTGTGTTCCAAACATCCTCATTGTCGTAGATTTGTACGACTTCTGCTAGCTGCCTGAGTCGTTTTAGACGAAGTAATACGTCTACGTAATTTTTAATTCCCCATAAAATCGTTTATCGATTTGCGCCTCATAAAGTTTCCAGTGGTGCAGAGAACCTTGTTCTGCACGCGCCGAAATTTCAGAAAATGGGTGCCTGCCACAAATTTCAAGGCGGGGTAGACTTGTTTATATATATATAAGGAGTGACACGGAACGGTAATTAAATGTTTCCGCCTCATCGGTCTCTTTTAGTGGGAAATTGACTGTAATAATAGTGAAGTCCGTAGCTTCGGTTGTTCTTACATATATTCTGCATGTAATCTTTCGATCGGAGGTTACACCGAAATATTTCCTATGATCTGCAAACAGGATACTTTTATTTTTACTGTAAGATGGGTTTCAACCTAAGTCCATGACAGGCTTACATTGCCTGTGCCTCATCGACGTTTATTTTAACGTCCCGGCCCTCTCACCGCTGCTCCATTGACTTGAGGACGCGCTTCAGTTTTCTGAGCCCCAAATCCCCTCTTATATCAGTGGCATACGTATCGAATATAACCAAAAACAGTGACAGATAAATTAGTGGTATATGAAGGTGTAATGTACATCAGGTAGAGATTAAAATTTGGGAGACAAGACACGTTGTCGCACCCCGATTTGTATTTCCCGTGACATTTATGCTTACAAGTAACATTAGCGTGTTGTGTTTGATAGGTCAGAGCAATTTCCAGTTAAAGGGTTCGACAATTTTTTAATCTCAGACTCTGTGCGTGGAAGAAAGGACATCTCTGAACGCCTTCATAAAATATTTTAAGTACAATAAACATCAGAATGAAACAAGTTATCCACACCAAAATGGCGACCATTCACAAACAATGTTTCGAATGCATTCTTTCTTGTGTTAGCAGTATAAATATTAAAATAAAAATAATAAAAGTTCAAATTTAATTCTGAAGACTAGAAAATATTGAAGTATTTCTTAAGAGGTGTTCTTAAGAGTAGGCATACTTTCCCAACGCATTGCTACCTGTTTGTCATTCGTCCTGGCGGCTTCTGCCATTATGAGGTGTTGTGTTGCAACAACAAAAACAGACGAGAGGTGACTCTTCGGATTGGTTATAAAATTAACTGAAATTACACAAAATCTATCATTTCGTCCGTGATTACCTGTAACAAATATATTTTCTCGGGACTTCTTGTTTCTGTGACGGTGCTTACTGTGCTGATTTCGTCAATGTCTGTATTAAGACGCGGAACCTTCAAATTTGGTCCGTAGGAATGCAGACGGGACACCTCTTCGCACACGTACACAGAACACTGCTCTCCTGAACGGTTACGTACTTAAAGAACGATATACCCCCTGATAGCTTTTATATCAACTGTAACAACTGTATTTCATTCAGAGAAAGGCAGAAATTTGTACTTCAAATTCCGCGTAGAAACGGAAGTGCTGTATTTTGCCTTTTATTAAATTATTAAAGTCAGTGTTTGACAATGTGTGTTGCAGATGTAAATGTATGTGGATTAAACATTTCTAAAGGCAGATGGAAAAACATGGTACCCTGAAGATGTGTTGGCGTGCTTCTCGCGAGTGCGTTCTGGAACACTCATGAACGACCCTATCTAACTCCGTAGAGCAGAGTCCTTCTTCAGGTGCACCTAATCAAAAAATTTACCGCGTTTATGGAACCCAAAGTTTCATTACTGTGTTCACAAGAGCCCACCACTTGTCCCTATCGTAAGCCAGATGAGTCCAGCCCACGCCATCCCTCTCTCTTTCTTTATGCCCAGTTTAACCCTTTAAAGAAGAAGCGTGTCTGTTTTATATGACTCAGTGCGTACCGCGCTGTAAACACTCGCCACTTCGGTTATAAAAACCAATCTCTTAATGTGTTATAAGGCAAAAGTTGCTGTTTGTTCTGAGATCCGTACAGAACACATAAACGCAATGTCGTTACCACGTAGAATTTTTTAATGTTAAACCTGGTGGTATGTAAAGTTACCGCTAGGCTTTAAAAGGTTAATATTATCCTGTCATCTGCCCCCAGGTCTTGTAAGTCCTCCTTTTCCTCATGTCTCCTATGCTCCATAAATACCGCATGTCCCCCCCATCTTATCCTCTGGGATTCGATCACCCTGATAATATTTGTTAGCGTGGGGAGCCACAATTGTGAAGTTCTTTGTTACGTAATTTTGTCTAACCTCCTGTTGCGTCTTCCCTCTTATGCCCACATAACTCCCTCAGCACCCTGTTTGCGGGCACTCTGAACCTGTATTCTTTGCTTCATGTGAGACTTCAAGTTCTCACTCATGTGACACAACAGGCAAAATTGTATTTATTTGTATTTTAATTTTCGTGATTTAGGTAGCGAGGAGGAAGACAGATCCTGAGCCGAATATTACGAACGACTCCATGTAACACAGTTACCTATCACATGTTTTTTTTTTTGCGTTCATCTAAGTAGTCAACTCGTTGAATTCGAAACAGTTGATTTTATTTATTTATTGTTTATATAGCGAAGCTGTCAGACACTCTCAGTTTTATAGCGTCAAATGACTGGTGAATAGTTAATTAGCAAGGATGTTGAGGCGTTCGTAGCCTAATTTGGTTTAGTGGCATTGCACCTGCCTGTAAGGTGTGAGGAAGTCGTCTGTTGTACGAGTAATCAACTTCGCTAAAATTCATTCAGCTCTGTGCCGTCAGTAACTACTGACATACTTTGACATTACTTTTCCACATTTAAAGGGGAGGTCTTTATATGGACATAAAAATCAAAGAGCTGCATGTTGCTCAAGTCTGCAGAGACCTGACCAGTAATTACTTCTGTTGATGTGTGGGCCTACACGTGTAATTAACAAAAGCTGCAGTGAAGAGAACAGACCGACTGCCTTCCCGTCACAGTTACTGCTGGAATTTATGTGAGGTGGTGGCTGTATTTTTTCCTGTTATCTGAACACCGTATCTGAATTCCAGCAACGAGCGTCGACAGACCTCGCGAAAATACTTGACTTTCAGCCAGACAACTACTGACTGATGGCATGTCCTGCCTAAAGATGATGTTAAAACCAGAATGTTATGAAATACCAAAGCATAGACAAGGCATTCTAATGAAACACGATTTTCGTCAAACACTGCATAGAAGTTTGAGACTTTTGGCTTCAGATTCGGAGCAGCTGGTTTCACGTCTCGGCCCGTCAAGCATGAGTTTTCAGGTTTCTTTAATATTTCATTATACATGTTTATTTCCACTGGTCTTCCTTCGCACTGCCAGAAAAACTATGAAAACAATAATGGAGTTTAAATAGTGGATTTATAGAACATTTCTTGATGTCATACATATAGTGTATAAAATGCTACATGGTTACAGTATTTAAGATCGCATGTAATCTGAGAAGATACAAATGTGATTATATAACCTTAACGTTATTATTCATTTACTGTGTACACACTAGCAGTAATATCAAATCACTAAAGTCAAATCTTGTCTACTGTCACTACTCATTTAGTGGTAGTGGTTTGGTATTACGCATAGAGTCACAGTCACCCACACATGAGGGGACTGCTACGGCACACATGTATTCTAGTTGGATTTTGCAATATTTCAGACGTGTTCTGTACACTTACCTGAAAATTACTCAGAGAAGAAAGGTTGAGTTAAAGTATATATGGTCTGTAAAGAAAAAGGTGACAAATGCATGCAATTTTGTGCGGAGTGTTTGACGGGAAGTGATGGAATTTCTTGGACTACCTACACGTGAATGGGCGGAAATATTTAAATGAAGCTTCAAGATATAATTTATGATGGTGTGAACTAAAATGAAGTGATTGGCAAAACGGTTTTTCTTTTTGTGGACTATTGTGAACAGGCAGTGCACTTTCGAATTCCAGAAGAGGAAGAAATTTTCTTGACTAGCCGGGAGACTACAGACTTCTGAAGGACTCTGCTGTGTATTTATTGATAAGTAACAAATCAAGTACAGAATTATGTGCATTTGTTGCTTCATGCACTGTGTTTCTCATTTCGCCTTTGAAAAATTTAGGCGTCACTGTTTTCAAGAAAGTAGTAATTTAATAACCACGATTTAATGACTTTACCAGTCACCGTGAATGAACGCCTGACGAAAGATGGGGTAGCGCCTGAATATTATACTGACCCTGTCTTATGACGGGTCTGTTTCTAGTCTATTCATAACAGCTGAGAGGATTTTGAATTTCTCTACATCTCCTTCGAAGAAGTTGTGTCTACAGTGTCTACAGTGTCTACAGTGTCACAGCTGCTTTAATAGTGGACGTTATTCGTGATTTCAGGCTTCCGCCGCGGTATAAATGAGGTCTGCGCTCTTTCTGGATGTTATGCAGCGTACAATATTAGTTTCACGCTGACGTTTCGGGACAGCCTGTTTTTGCCATCCCAAGGGTCAAGCAGTCCAACTCTTTGATTGCTTGACCCTTGCAGGTGGGACCAATAGGACGTCCCGAAACGTCGATTCGAAATTACAGTTCTACACTGCGTAATATCCTAAAAGAGCGAAGATCTCAAATGTTATTCGCACCTGCGGTAGGCGATGTCAGCCTGCTGCACCTCGAGCGTCCCAGATTAAGACTTGAAAGAACTTCGAAACAACTTGACCTTGATTTTGACCACTCTGTTCAGTTCCTATGTGACAACTGGCATCAGCCATAACTATTTACTTCCTCATTTGTCTTTTGAGGGGAAATTCCTCCTTACTTGTATCTGCTCTTTTTTTTTAAATACTTGAAATAAATTCACTGAAAGCACTATGTCACTTTAACCCTCCAATTAATTTATGTTAGGGCGACTAAATGCATTCTGGCGAGGAGAAATAAAACGTGGCCTTCTCTACCTTGCAGTTTGTTTGAACTATTTCAGTATTTCCTGAAAGCTCGCGTCTTGGAAATATTGATACCTAGAGCAGCCAGGAAAGTTCATTCTACGTGATCTTCCCAATGAAAGCTTCATAACCGATTTCCTCGTAAACATGCAGTAGGAATCCTTCCCCCCCCCCCCCATTTTAATCACACGATGAGTCCACTCTAACCTTTTTATTGTTATTATGCTAGCAGTACTGTGTTACCTGCACGAAATATGAATTTCTTGTTGAGTACTCGTACTGTCCTAATTTGATCGCTTAATATGTCAGTCAAATAAAGAGTCATGTGCTTAGTTGCACTTCCGCACTGTTCTAGCAATAAAATCATTTGTTATTAGAATCGTTGCTCTTTGCAAATTGAGTGTATGCCTAATAGGCTTAGAACTTGTAATACCTTATTTTGTGTTTATACATTGAGGATTTCTCGATTCAGTGTATTGCTTTGACATTAAATGAGGGAAGCCTAAGTTTCGTCTTGGCATTGGCCCGTAATTTGAATTTGAATTTTATGCTTTATACTTTTAACTCTTTTAGTTTGTTAATTTATTTATTTGCCTGGTGTGTATATATACACATATATATTCCTCTTCTAACTTTTTCGCGTACTGTAAAATGCAATGTGTTTATAGACTTTTTTTCTTTCTGCGTCATAGTTCACAATTTAAAGAATGGCAGATCACAGCCGTCACGTGCAAATAAGTCATTGTCTGCTTTCCTTTCATATCCTGATACAATGACAGTTCACACTGGAAGCCAGTTTACGAAGTTATCCCCCCTACCCCTCCATATACGATAGCCTGTCAGCATGGCACAGGTCCGGAAAAAGCTGACATGAGCACTGAAGGATCTACGTTGATTAATAATAAGTTACATGCAGAAGGCTATCACCTCATATCTCATTAGACTTCGTAAAATGCAGGCTGCCTAAATGAGTGTCTGTTATGACAGCCTTCAGACCTTCACCGAACTCCTTTATCTTACAGAAGATCCATGTCAGGCCAGAGGCTCCTCCCCTCTCATAATTAATTTTTTATTCTTTGCTAGAGTAAATTAATTTGAATAGTGTTTTGAAAGTAATGCGTATGATTTAAAGCCAGTTTTTAAATATATTATCACAAATGTAAAATTCTGTGTCGTCGCTTTAATTGCGTTACATTTATTATTGCTCTAATAGGTTTGATTCGCTTCACCTCTTTTTGTGTGACTAGCAATCTGTCTGGAGACCAGCACAGCCTATATTTCTAGGTATAATCGACCCGCAAGCAAAGTTGCTGGAACATCATATTTACTCTAATTTTTTTAGCATAAAACATATGCTGTTAACATACTTACAGTAAGAGGAGTATTTGATTAAAGATGCTGATTCAACGACTGCTTCAGGATTGCCATAATGAAAGATAATTACAATAACTAGTATATAAATTTTAGAACAGTTACCGAAATAACGAAAAATATTACCGTCACGCTTAAATTACTATTATTTTATACACTGTATATGTTATATTTCTATATTATATTTCAGTTTATGTATTATATTACCCTTACCTATTAATCGTACCAAATATGTAAAAGTATAGATGTAAACCGAGGGGTAGTTTATTTACAAAATATTAGGTTTGGAGGTTTCTTCTGTGAAGTTCGAAACGGTTAAACGTCTTTATGTTTTATGTGATCGTAACGGAGGTAAAATCGTTAATATTAGGCCTGTTAAGTCTGAAATCAATTTTAATGTCGTGAATTGTCATTTTAGTAAAATGTCTTTTACGCCCTTGTTTTCTGCTCCAAATAATTACTTTGCCGGTGAAAGAGGACTGCGATTTGTACGTTCGTACTTGGAAGGCATCTCTTCCGAATCTCAGCCAGTATAGCAACAAACCTGACCATTTCTATGGCTTTCTTCAATACCTCCAAAAGAGGCTACGGCAGTTTTCTTCCATATCCTTACCAGTTTATCATTAATTATTATCCGATGAGACGACACGAGTCACTGACAGAGCCGGTAACTAAATCATAAATAAATAAATAAATACATGCCGCTCTCATTCTGCAACTGGAGAGTGTGTAAGTTTCTATGTGTCTTCTTTCTTATATGTTTGAACTCTCCGCTTCTATTTTGTGCACAAACCAGTGAGAGACGTACAGAGCAAAGTGCAGAGGACTTCACGAGGACTTGAAACTCCGTTGGATCTCGGGGCACATTTGGAGCATTCTGATGTAAGACGACTTAAGTTTATATGAATGTACTTTTCTTATTCCTACACTGCTCTGCCCAATGTTTTGCAAACAGTTCCGCAAGGTCGCTGCATGTTTACACCGAGGAAGTTTCCACGTGAGAAGACTGGATTTGAGAAGAGGTTGGCTGAACTACTGTAGAGAACATAATGGCTGACGCCATCACACTATGTGGCATTTGTCTTCGTTTTCTTTGGAGATATTATGTAGGTACTATATGTTTTCAAAATGTAAATGCATTTACCTGAAATGTGGAACAGATATTTTTGATGGAGATTATTGTGTAGTTATATAAAGTCAAATAACTGAGGTTTTTTAGACGTTGAAGTGTCCTAATCCTTTCTTCAAGGCACCTTGAATATTAAGACATTATCCTGCACCGAAACTGTGGTTCTTCCCTGACAGATCTCACCGTATTGTGGCTGAAAAGGCTCAGTATGTAATTATAAAGCATTATAAAATTTGCTACAGTAACAATACGTCCCTTGGCTTAGACGAAAATGTATGTAGGCCTGTAGTATTAAATACAGTAACCCCTGGCTCATCGTGGAGTTGCCTAGCGTGGTTTTGGCGCACACTGCTCAAAATATGGGAAAAGAATGTGCCGATCGCTGGCAAATTTAAATACACTAGGATAAACGTGGTTGGTTAGTCAATAGACCAGTGCTTCCCAATATGACTTGGCTGAAGGAATCTGTAAAATTATTTTTCATATCTCGAGTATCCCCTACCGAAGTAAACGTTTACAGGACAGGAAACAAAGTTGCTTTTGTAGCGCTCGGAGATTACTCCAGTATTGCCCACTGCCGGACAAGAATTCCTGCAATATTTCGAGGTATATCTGGGATTTTGTTCGGTATTTGAAGTTTTGTATATTTATCCCAGGATTTCTCGCGGAGCCCGTGAAGATTTACTGCGGACCCTGGTTAGGAAACTCTACACTAGACCCCCACCGAAGCTGGCAACATGAGCTACTCAAATACTGTGGAAATGTTTAATGTTCAAAAAGCATATCTTAATTGATGGGGAGGTCCCATAAGTGTCTGCTTGTCTGCTTTCTTATAAAGCTGCTTTTCCCATAACAGGTTTGCGCAAGGCGTTTTTGCACAAAACACGCTGTGATCAGTCCTCCTAACCCCCCTGCTGAGCGAGGAATCACTGTCCCTTATGTTACGTCATTCAGTAAAGTGACAGGTTATGGCCCGGGTGTCGAATTCCAGCGAGACAGAGCAAGTTTTCTCAACCATCAGTCTCTCTGACTAGTAGGCCTCTTTGTTGGGTGCTCTGTTCGTATCGTGGCTGAGGCACAATCCTGATGACGGTTCCTTTGATTTCCTGCTGTTCTTCACAACTGTCGAGGCAGAATGCAACCGTTTCCTTGCTTGCTTGCTTGCTTACTTACTTACTTACTTACTTACTTACTTACTTACTTACTTGCTTACTTCCTTCCTTACTTACTTGCTTACTTACTTACTTCCTTGCTTACTTACTTCCTTGCTTATTTACTTGCTTACTTACTTACTCACTCACTCACTCACTCACTCACTCACTCACTCACTCACTCACTCCTTGGCTGTAGGCTGTCTGAGACCCTTGACCTCTTTAATTACAGACGCCTATGCTTCTCTGTTTACCGCCTTCTGTCGCCATCTTTTAAACTTCACCTCCCGTAGATCCTTTTCAACATCTTCCAACCACCTTATTCTAGGTCTCCCCATTCTTCTTCCTCTTCTTCCCTCCAGTTTACTCTCAAATATTTTCTTAACTACCCTTCCACGGTCCATTCTTACTAGATGTCCTATCCATTCCAATCTTTTCTTTTTAAACTCTGCTACTGTGTATAAATCTGTATTTAGTTCCGGCAGTTCCTGATTGAGTACCGTTTTCTACACCACCCATTAGGAAAAAGGGGGTCTTTTCGTCGTCAGGATGACAAGGTCGATTGTGTGTGCCATTTGATCCAGTTAGATTTCCAGTGAGTACTGGGAACATTGCCCCGAACATAAGGTGGCTGGAACCTGAACCTGGCTTCAGACCTCATCTAACATAACATCGAGGTCTAGAATGTGTGGAGTCTAGGCCTGTAAATGTGTGTGTGTGTGTGTGTGTGTGTGTGTGTGTGTGTGTGTATGTCCGAGACCCTGCCTATAAGTTGTCACTTTACTAAGCGATGTAAATATATCACCCCTCCTTCCACACACATGCATATATATATATAGTATATATATATATACTATATATATATATATGTATATGGGGCCTATACTTTCAAGGTGTGTGGCCAAGACTGAGAAGTAGACTCGACTCGTAGCCGTACCTTTCCGATGATCTGTAGGCATCGGTCACTGTGGGCTAAGCCGGAACTGAATTCTTGTATACATTCCTTCAAGACCATTCCGTAGTTCTGCAGTAATCCCTCTGCAGCAGAGGAAAGCAACACAATGACATGAAAGGGGTTAGGTGTGGGGGTGGTTTTCAGACTTAGACGAATGTGAAAGGAACGTGACAGGTTGCAAGGGCGAACAGAGGGAGTCATAAGGGTGGAAACGTCAAGCGAATATTGAGTGGCCGTGATTTGTGGCGCAATAAACATTTCACAAGTGTACTGAAAAGTACATACCACTTGTTTACTGCATCAGACTGCCTGAACACAATGCTGTTCGGCACCACTACGAGGATGTTTATGTCATGCCTGCACCTGTGCAAGCTTCTGGACTCCACTGTGGGAAAGACACCTTACATCGAATACCAGACCCTCAAACCTGTCTGTCACCCTCAGTTCAGTAAATACAATTCCGGGATGATGTGATAGGATATTTATTAACTGCAGTTGGGTTTTCACCCGGTGGCGGTGGTTGGTGCCGATCCCAGTGGCTGCACGGTCTAAGGTATAGGTCTGCGGCCGAGCGCATGCTGTAATCGTGGGTTCGAATCCCACCGGGGGCATGGATATTTGTCTCTTGTGAGTGTTTGTGTGTTGTCAGGTAGAGGTCTCTGCGACGGGCCGATCCCTCGTCCAGAGGAGTCCTACCCACTCTGGTGTGTGCCTGAGTGTGATCAAGTGAAAAACAAAAAAAGAACAAAAAATAACTCGACACCTACTGTGAGTAGGTAGAAGAGGGAAGGACTACGACGGCGGCAGTGATTGGTACTTTAATACGTAGCGAAAGTTACTCTTTTTAATTAATTTCCTCATTGAATATTACCAAAGAACTGGGGTAGCGTAGTCCGTGTAGTGACGAGGGTACATTATGGACAACAAAGGAACTTGTTCCCCCACAGGTGCAAGAGTTTTTTTCTCCCCCCTTTTACACAGCATCTGGACTGGCTGTGGTGCTCAACCAGCCACCTGTTCAGTGGCTACTGGATGTAAAGTGGCCGGGGCATGAAGAGGGCCACTGAACCCCACGCATCTAATGCAGAGGGTAAGAATGTGTGGAGATGTACCTCTAAGAGTTAAAAAGGTAAAGTTCAAATTAGAACAGGCCATGAAGGCTCAGAGGAGGAGTAGAGGTGTAGTTTTACTCGTTCTTTAACCTCGGCGCTAAATGGGGGTGGGTGGTCGAAGCCAGGTCTCAGCGGCTTTGCTTCCAGCCACGAGATCAATATCCATTGTACGGGAGGCTGAGTGTAACCCAGGGCCTGTCTGGACGGGTGCAGAAAATCTCGCCGTCCTACCGGAATTCGATTCCGGGACCGTCCAGCCTGTAGGGAGTCTCTGTACCGACTGTGCTGTTCTGGCCCACGGAGATGTACCTCTAATCTCCCCACATGGCTTGACTGTGTGCATTGAGCGTGCGTTAAATTTGACATCAGAATTGTGCGTGCCTGTGAGCGAACTCTTGAGATTAAGAGCTGTGTTAGCTGCAGTAAGTGTCGCAGCAGACGTTTTGAGTGGTGCTAGATGTTTGAAACGAGCGTAGCTTTTATTGAGAGGAAAAAATCACAAGCCAATGATATCGCGAATATTTTACTTTGATGACTGTGATGGATGTTTTTGTCTTGAAATATAAAATTTTTTGAGGTTATGTAAAATGCGCTTCTTTAAAGGTGATGATTGAATGAGTCAAACCCCGTCTTTAAAAACTAAGGGTTGCCCGTATATATTCAAGGAATTCCGTACCTTAAATGCATTCGGAGTGTCCTTTGTCATATCTAGAAGGGACTGACATTGGTATCTACTTTCCGCAGTCTATTACATATGCCAGTAAGGTCCGTATCTCCTAAATTCCTCGTAGCAAAGTTTCTGATTAACAATGTCTGTTTTATGAAAGGAAAATTATGATTAATTTGAAACACTTTTATAAATTAGCTTGCAAAGTCGCTAGGTAGCTATGATGATGTAAATTTTCGGGGTTTTAGCGTAGCCTAATTCATTTACCCCGAAGATGGAGGAGACATGTTCATCCGTCCAACCTGTCGTAAGACAGACTGCAGAATGAATGTGTATCTTATCTCTTCCATGCATGCTACATTCCTCTCTTACTTTATCTTCCATGGTTTATCTTTAACAACAGGATACTTTCTGAAAAATTCAAACCATGCAAGTCCTTTTATATCGTTGTCCACCTTACTGCTTGTCTCAATGATTTTGTCTCAGATTTCACCGCAGTACTACGCCATCCTCACTCATCCTCAGTATGTGCTACATTTCATCTACGTCTTCCTGAATTTGCTAACGCATACTGCCCCTTACTTTTGCTGTTAGACCCTGCATTTACAAATTGCGTCCAACACTCACAAAACATGCAGTGATCTTTGGATTGTGAAGCAGATTCCTGCCGCTGTACCAAGAAAGATTCTTGTACAAGACGTGTTACGAAACAGGCTCAAACAAACCAGCACTTCCTATGTAATATTACCGAGACCTCTTAGGGACTGTAGAAAGTCTTCCCCTTACTTACAGCTGGGAACGTCTCTCCCCGTCATAATATCTTGAACAGACGTACGTTCTTGGAATGCGACGCGCAGACGTACACACGTGTACCGTACTGTGCACGGATAATAGAATGCAGCATATTGCGAACTAGCGCGAGCCTGTAATTGCGATACGTAAATCAAGGTACCACATTGTACTGCAGAATGTCACACAGAAGGAGTACCTTACATAGTATCATGATGCAGTCTACGTGTGTGAGTAGGATGTCATTCAGTAGGAGAGAACAGCTTACGTTTTAAATAACTTTATGGAGCAGAACCCTTTTTGAGAAACTGATAGTCCATTTGCCCATCCTGCGTTTGATAGAACCCAACGGTTTATGTAAACTGTTTCGGCGTAGCACAGGAAAGGATGCTGAGGAAAGAGTCTGACAAATCAAACTTGCATGAATGAAGAAATTAAGAGCATTTTAATTGGGGAATATCTATTACCTCTCAGTCCATAATTTGTTATCTTCCCGTTTGCTATCTAAAAAGGTAAAGCTTAAATTATGCATATCGATAATGTACTCTGTTGTTTCGTGTGACTGAAACCGGATACCACGTGTTAATGGGAGTACATAGGCTGAGGAAGAAGACGGTGCTGAGGAAGTTAACAGGGCCTGAGAGAGAGCAAGTAACAGGAGGCTAGAAAAATGACGTACCCTGGAGCTTTGTCATTTGTAGCCCTTCAGGTGTTATTCGGGTGATCACATCAAGAATATGAGATGGCCGGGACATGTGGCACGTGTGGGGGGAGAAGAGAAATGCATACAGTGTTTTGGTGGGGAAACCTGAAGGAAAGAGAACTCTTGGAAGACCTAGGCGAAGATGTGAAAAAATATTAAAATGGTTCTTAAGTAATTGGAACGGAGTGTCGTGGACTGGATTTATCTGGCTGTGGATAGGGATTGATTGCTAGCTCTTGTGAACGCGGGGATGAACATTCGGGTTCCAGAAAGTGCGGGTAGTTTATTGATTGACCCTTCATTGACTTTGGCAGTTGTTTGCGCTGGGGAAGGCCAACCATCCTTTCCCTGAGACCAGTAACCCCTGTGTTCCAGTTAAAAATGTGATGGACTGATGTGCAGTCACATTTTGTGCGTGTAAGATTATACAGTTATTTTCTGTAGTGTTCTTGTGTGGTCACAGCTGTGCATAAATTTGACTGAGGCTTGTTATAAACGAAACACCTAACAAATGACGACCAGTGGAAATAAAACCCTGCAGTGACAGGAAATTGTGTTTTCAACAGCATCTGTATGTTTTCCTCGTACCGTCGTCGCGAGTGTTAGGGGACTACCCACGCTGTGCAGGTCAACTACATTCTCTTGAGTAACGGACACTGCCTTTTCAAGAAGGACTGGGTTTCATGAAGTATATTTGTTTATTTATTTATTTACTTGTTTATTTAGTCAGTTTTTTGGTTCTTTGGTTGCTTGATTGTTTGGTTGGTTGGTTGTTTGGTTTTTGGTTGGTTTATAGTTGTCCGCTATTGATCTCTGCCTGAGGTAGAAACCCCCAGCATACATCAGCACACCCGACATCTTACAAACTCTTTTACTCTTTTCGATGAATTTTCTTAATAGATGGGCGTACGTATTACATTATCCATTCAAAGTCAAATTCGCATATCAAATTGCCATTGCTTAGGTAATGTAAAAAAGTCTTCTCAAATCCGAATCCCTGTGTAACATTTTGTAACATGCTGTTATTTGGACCCACCTCCAAATTGGAGGTCTGTCATTTATCGGCCACCCGCAACTATTAATTCCTTTTATTTGTAACTACTCTGTATGTATGGAGATAATCTACTTCGCAAAGAAAGAAATTATGTTCTGTGATTGCAGGAGTCACAACATGCAATTTAGGCAGATCTTCTTCATAGTGAATTCTAAAGGTGTGTGACAATAGCACGAGTGTATTGCACTTAGCATTATTTACTTACTAGACTTTTACCGCCCCCTTGTACTTAAAAAGTGTTATAACGTCTCGGATACAGGATCTGGTACTAGTTGAGTAAAATCAACGACTTTAATAAAAAATCTGTTACATTTTCTGAAAACTTAAAACCTGATGGAACAAATATTAAATGCCGCGGTTATATAGCAGGTACACATGTGTTTGTTCGCCGTACATACAAGTGGATGCTCCTGGCAACACATCTGTACCTCATTCACATGTGTCAAAACATAGTCTGTTGTTTATAGCAATTTTTCGGGACGTTCTTTGAACAACAGACAACAGAAAGAAGATTTATACTTTTCATCTCCGTGAATTAAAATAAATTTCAGAATTGAAAACCAACAAATGCACGATTTTGTACTACTGTACTTTATTATGTTTTATTCACTATTTTCCTCCATCATGTTTCGGCAAGCTGCCATCTTCAGGGAGGATACGTCACATTATTATATGAAACACTTAAAATGTGCTGTCCATGCTTAAAAAGTTAAAATCCTCTAAATTTAGTAGATTATTGATCTACTGAATTCAGGGGATTTTAACTTTTTAAGAATATTTTAATAATAGCATGGACGGCACATTTTAAAGTTCTTTATATAATAATGTGACTATCGTCCCTGAAGATGGCAGCTCGCCGAAACATGTTGGAGGAAAAATAATGACTAACATAATAAAGTACAGTAGTACAAAATTGTGCATTTGTTGGTTTTCATTTCTGAAACAGAAAGAAGACTATATGAATGCAACGCCTTGAAGACGGGGGAGGGGGGGGGGAGATAGAGAGAGCGAGAAGACATTAGCGGTAGGGGGTGCAGTGGACGCACCTACACTTATTATAACAGAGGGGGAGGATGGACGTCAGAAAAGTTTACTGCTCTAAAGTTTCCCAGGCAGTGCCCGCTCGTCCTCCTGGTTTGAAGACTAACATTAACCTGAACTATATTGGCAATTTGAGTTCGTACCGCGCAGTAAGCACACTTCGCCTCCGTTATGAAAACAATTGACTTTATACTGTATACGAAAATAGGCGCTGTTGCTCTGAGATCCATATAAAACATACGTAAATACACTGATGGCAAGAAGGTAGGCCTGTAGGTTTTAAATGTGAAAACTGTTCGTACGCGTGAACTTTAAAGGACGAATATACTGTGTTGTTGAACAGGTTTGTACGAATATATGACGATTGTTAAAAATTACTAAAACAAATATCTGTTGTTAAAAATATTCTTTGATTAATTGCCTGTTAAAATCAATGTGTAGAAATAAATGTAGATAGGCATATAGTGAACGTATTGTGGCAATACCAAATGAGCATTTTTAAATTGAATCGTTACGTGTGCTGATGTATAGAAAAGAACTCCTCAATCATTCTATGAAAAATAAACCTATGCGCTGTAGGAATGAGACTTAAGTGGACTGTGTTAACGCAGTTACGTGTTACTGCTTGGCGTACGTGTCCTCCGGTTTATAAATTGCTTTTTACTTTATTGTAAGTTAGCAACTAAAGTAACTAACTCAGTGCAGCAAAGTCGTTCCTGAAAAGCTGAGAGTGACTCAGCTGCTTTAGGAGTCCCCACATTTATAAACCCGGAAGTTCGTAATCGTATTCAGAAGATCCCATCCTTCATGCAGCCTGAATGTAGCCAAGTTTGCTGGTGTTACTTTCATTGGCTGGAACATGAATACCGAAAACAGATACACAGAGTGACGCAATAAGGAATTCGGAAAAATTGCAAATGTGGACGAAGGAAGTTGCCCTGTGCTTTCATGTTTCCTTGCTGGAAAGCGGTACATATCATAATATAACGATGAATAAAAGGTTCTTAGCAACTGTAGCTGTAGACGCATGCCCTATAGGCCTATAGAAACTGCAGTACCACTAAAAATTACATTCAGGACGACATTATGAGCAGAGTAAATTCGGGTCATGCTAGCTACGATTTGGTGCAGTATGTTTTGTCTTTCTTCCTCCCATTTAGTATGTAAATATTAAAGTACATAAGACTAATTTTACATATGATTTAGTGTAGTTCTCTCAGTTTAAGAGAAGAATATATGTTAAGGGATTTGAGAAAAGGATAGTGAGTTGAAGTAACTATTTGTCAGGAAACAGACAGTAATAGGATAGTGGAGGAAGTCAGGTTTGAATGTCGCAACGGAAGAGGTTCAGTTGGCGGGACATGTAGACATGTAACGCCGATGGGAGAGACGACAAAGACGCAGACGAATGTGGTCACGAACTCTGATGTGAAGAGACCGTTTGAAAGACCTGAGTATAAGTTAGAGAATAATATTGAAATGTATCTTAAAGAAGTAGGGCTAAATGGCTTCAACTTTATTCGTGTAACTCGCGATAGGGCGCTAGTGGCCTTTTGAACTTGGTCAGGAACTTTCTGCTTTCGTAGAGTAAGTGACCAGAATATCCTGGAGACTGACTTAGCTACGTATGTACTAGCTAGATGCACTTTATGCCACGTCAGACATATTTCATTACATTCCATACACAGATGCAATTCATTAATTGTTTGAGAGCAACAGAATAAATTGTGGGGAAATAATACACGCATGTAACAATATTTTATTGTCTTTTGGATTCGTAGCGGCTTGTATCCACGCACAACAACATATGTGTTTTGTTTATTTTCTGTGTCACATTGCGTAAGTAATATGGTTCATAGTGAATATGAATTTACAGCTATAAGCCTTTTAACTGTAATCTCGACATTAACACAGTGAGAGAGAGAGAGTTCTACGATTTATATGTATTCGGTGCAACAATAAATCTGTAACCTGCTGAGTTACCATTTATGATTTCACACATAGCTTTCAATGGGTCTCAAACGTGTATATGACTTTCAGAGAAGAATACATGTTGAGGATTTTCATCAGACAGTGCTGAAGGAAACAGACATATTTAGACATTGGAGAGAAGAATGAGAGTGGTTTAAGTAACGTTAGATACTTCCGGCCGTTACGTTGAACAAAAAATTCATATGAACCAAAGTAATGTAGTCGGTTGAAATTTGTATATTTATTGCAATAAGTATTATTGTGAGCATATTTATTTGCATTATTATAATAAGTGCGTTAAATGTATTGACTGCATTAATTTACTTGTAAATTATATACTTATTTATATATAACATAATGTGATGCTGCAATTAAAGATTGGTACGTTCATCAAAGTAAGAATGCCGGAATGAGTGGAGCTTGCAACACGCGTGACAAGATGGCCCAGGCATGCAAAATTGTAAGCAGAAGACTTAGAGGGTAAGGGCAAAGTGGAAAATACAGGCATGGATGGGAGGGTAATAATTTATCTTGAAGATGTAAGGCGTCTGGGTGTAAACTGCTTTCATGTGGCTCAGTACAGGAACCAGTGGCTGACTCTTGTGAACACTGTAACAAAATTTGTGTTTCATAGAAGCTAAAGAATTTTTTGACCGCCTGAACACAGTGTCGTGCTCCGTGGGATTATGAGTAGTGAGCTAGTTACATGCATTGGTACCTGCAGCGGAAATACACTTCAAGAAGGATGACAGTGACGCCGAGTAGACAGTTGCGGGATCTTAGTGTAACAAATTTGCCACATGCTACATTATTCACGTATCACGCATTTTATTTCAGGCCTGTATAGAAGACGTGTTGTGTGTAACTTTAGTGTCAAGGAGGTACACTTCTTAACATTCGTGAACTGACCGTATTCTACAGTGCAATGTACTTATAACCCGTACTACGTGTTAGTCTAATGAATATCAGCATAACGGTCTACACTTAAAAAGGAGGCCTGCTCTTATATAGTCCACTAACAAAAGAGCAAATGACAAAATTGCACCTCTCTGCTATAAAGGCATCGTAATTAGTAATTCATTTATAATACATAAGATAAGAACGGCTGCTGCGTAAAAGCATAAGAGGGCCGTATCAAAGGCGGAAGTTGCGCAGCTGCAGTTCGAGATGTGTTAAAACGTGTCATTTGTTAGGCGCTCGCTTTATAACCTACCTGGAATGTACCACTCATGGTCTAGAGACAGAGGTCCCTTGTAATATGAGGTCGTGCCTTTTGCATTCCGCCTTTAACAGCAGTGATGCATATCTGCCTGCCTGTCTTAACATCTAAGTACATCAGTTCGACTCCCACCTGGCGTTTTTCAAGTACATAAATAAGCCACCAGATGACCTGTGTCTAGCGTTGCTGATGAATATTAACATCGCCGATTTCTCATGTGTGTCACAAATTGTCATACTGTAACCTTTTAAAGTTTCGTGGTTGGGGCCGCGGTGGCGCAGTTGGTTGAGGCACTGCGCTACAAACCGGAAGGTCGCGGGTTCGATTCCCGCTGTTGTCATTGGATATTTTCATTGACATAATCCTTCCGGTCGCACTATGACCCTGGGGCCGGCTCAGCCTCTAACAGAAATGAGTACCAGAAATATTTCCTGGGGGGTAAAGACCGCTGGTGCGTAGGGCTGACAACCTTACCACCTTCATGTGCCGATTGTCTAGAAATTCTGGGAGCCTCAACCTCCTGGAACCCAAAGGGCCTGTCCAGGCCTGTAATGGGATTGCTTCACTTACAAAGTTTCGTGGTTGCTACGTTGCTACGAGTACCGCAAGGTTTAAGACTAAGCAATCTCCATTTTGCCCTTACTGTTGGTTTATAACTTCCTGTTACTTTCACAATACACGCAGATTACTTCCTGTGCAGCATTTGCGGTTTGATCATTCTAATGGAAGCACATTGTGTCCTCTGTGAGGTACAAACTGAAACTTCACACATAATGTAGATTAATATTAGCTTTCAAAATACTGTGCCATTGTTCAGGCAGTTAGTCGCCAGCGTCTCACCGCGGATTCCCGGTTCCGATGCCGGGCCAGTCCATGTGGGATTTGTGGTGGACTGGGCACTGGGACAGGTTTTTCTCCGAGTACTGCGGTTTTCCTTTGTCAGCATTTTTTCACCAATGCTCCGTACTCATCTTCATCTACATGCTGTTCGTAACAGAAGAACAAACGTCCGAAGCGTGGGAACCTTAAAAAAGGAATGCTGTTCGGATTTCGGGGAGCAATTGATAGAAAATTTATGTCACGTTTGGCCGTCACATTGTGTGATTTCTAATACGGAGGCGATAATTGCTTATAAAACTTGTTTGAATACAATTTTTAGAGCAGTTCAAGCTTTCGGAGGCCAGATCTACTGCAAAACAAGCCGCCTACCCTGAATGTTTTTCGTATTCTGTCTTAAGAAACATTTTGTATGGTGTAATTATTTGGTGATCTTGCAGCAGTTGCAGAATTGTGAAGCTTAGAGGGAAAAATTAAGACGAACAGGAAACTGTGGTGAATATGTGAGGAAATGTCGTGGCTTTAAATAGAGTGCCTGAATTGAATTATGGGGAAAAACTGTAGAGGCGTGGACTGCACAGGTGCCTCCTTTACCAACGCAGACCGAGTTTCACAGTTTTGTCTAAACATGTCTGTATTATTTCCTGATAGTTACATCACGGTATCAAGTGGCAGTGGAAGCTGTCGTAGCCCAGGCTTTTTTCCGGCTTTTGCTGTGTTGTAATGAGTTAGAGGAATCTGTAACTGCATTTGTCTTCCAGGCCGAGATTAGAAGGCGAGATTTTCCGAATGAGAGAACGAAGTGCTAAACTAATTCGTGTGTTCTGGGATATGACCGTTTGTCGGTTTTTAAATAATTTACAGCGTTTTGTAGGAGATGACTGCCTCAGTCTTGATGGTTTCTGTAGACCAAATCGCAAGGCGTCCTATCCCTGAAGATGCAAATCTTCATCTACACTGCTATGATGACCTCAACTCAAGAGTGTTAGCCGCTTAACCGGAGGATATAATGCGCCTTGAGATTTCGGTTGAATTAGAGTGTAGTACGGGAATGAGGAAAGGTACTTCAACATGCTGACCTGTTCTTCCGCTTGCATCTTTGAAACCAGTGGGATACATTGAATTTGCTCCCAGATAAACAGCGTTTATGGCGAGAAATATCTTGAATTGACGCGTCTGTTGTTGAGATTTATCATACCGCACGGCCGGTGGGAATTTATTTCTTTTTTCATTTACCTGGGAGCAGGGCCGTTCAACCCGTAGCTCGCGGGCAACATGACACAGTGTTATGTTGCCCGCAAACATGACACAGTGTTATGTTGCCCGCGGTGGCTGTTGGAAACGAGAGAGGGTTTTTTAACCGTTTCCCTCGTAAAACCTTAGTAGTACGCCGAAGCATTTCTGAAAAACTTTTGAGCTGTTTATTCATGGAGACTTGCATGTATTACTAATTCAATTTGTAAAACTGTGCTAAAAATGTTATTATCAGTATATTTTTGTAGCACATGATGTATAGTCAATACACAAGTAAAATTATACATACGGTTATGAGTATTCTTATTCATTCTTCATTCTGTATAGAGAACTGGATGTTTTCCGCATGCAGACCAAATTTTGCCGAAGTTGTCCGCACCACATAAAGGGTTGAGCAGGCCTGCCTTGGAATAATCCGCTTACCAGTCCACTATATTTTTCCTCCGTGAGTCATAAAAATGTTGGGAATTCTTTTTAAATTATGAAAACAATGCCTTTTTGGGGGCCAATGCCCATTTATCCTTCTCCTAGTTTGTAACCAATATCAGTTCGCAAACCTTTTTTCGCGGAAATCGTATGCTGCTTCGAAAAATAAACGTTATTGGTATTCATAATGGACATGCTTTGTGTTTACTGTGAGGTAGAGACTGGATCTTTGAATGCACTTCAAATTAATTTCATGCTCCAGAGGGCAAGGAATGATACTCATTTACACTGTGGTCGCAACTTTCAGAATAAGTAATAAAAACGAACAAATTTTACTGATATCTGATGAACTTTACAACAAGGTAGAAAGTGAAAGAAATGTCTCTAGGCGCCTTCAATTGATGTGAGCACGCAGGGTCTGCAGGCGTCCGCAGAAGCACGTGGAAGAGACAATTATGCGACAGTCGTGTTCTAAAATGATCAAATAATTACCGAAGCAGCTGTGGGCTTTATATCGTGCAGTGTTTCATTAGTCGCAAGTACCTTCAAAATGGGTAACCATTCCGTATCAGTGCAAATACCATACACGTGTATCATGCTGACATGTATGAAACTGGATATGGAAATCCTCAGCAGTGTGGATGATATGGAATCACCATAGCATCCCTTCAGGCGCAACAAGAGCAAATGTTTACAGAGAACTGAAAGAAGACTTCCTGTCAGTGTGTCAGGATTAGTTGTTATTCAAATTTTCACTTTGAAGCAGTTCCTTTTAGTTATGTTTTGTATGCCTTGGAAAGAACTTGAATCAGGAAGTTGACTTAGTTAATTTTGCTTAGCCAGCATTTTAGTGTAATTGCATTCGCAGTACTGCGCTTCCTGTTGATATATTCAGATATGTGCGATGCAAAGGTCCGTGATCACATTCTCAATATTCACTGAGCTTCTACTTTGCCTTTATTATCACAGCGTGAAGTCGGCTCCTTATTTTCTCTTTTTGCTACCTTCCGCTGTAGCAATACAATGGCCTTCCTTCCGGTTCCAGCGTTCACAATGTATCATTCTTCTTTAGAGTGGATGCTTGTGGTTCCGGATGTGCGCTACTCAACGTAAAGGAGAGTGAGTTCGTTCAGAATACAGTGCTTTAGGAATGCTAGTGAAACAGGATATTAAAGAATTAGCATGACGCAAAAGAAGAAATTTAGAAGGAAATAAATTGTAGAGGAAGCAGCACAAAACAAATTTCAAATTACAAGAATCATTTCGAAAATAAATCTGCAATAACTATATTTAGTTCTTTATTTTCATCTCAATAAATGGAGTTCATATTTAATTGCGCTACTGTCCATCTGCTTTTGCGCGTAGTCCCATCACAATCGAAGCATTCAACTTATGGGGGGAATAGCTGTTTATTTTCTGTAGGTAGTAACCCGTGTGACATATCACTCCTGTTTCCACCTCGCGATAATCTTCATCTGTGGCTGCCTGTATTTTGCTTCAGCGCTGGGCAGAGATGATGATTGCTTGGCAGCGAATTCCCTTCACAGAACACAGTCAGCTTAGATTCTTTAGTTATCAAATTATAAACCAAATAAATTCATATTTTGACCGATCCTCGAAACTAATTAAATGAGAATGAAATACGCCCCCTGTAGGTCAAATCTTCGAAATGTCTAAAGATCTTGAATCGAGTGTAACACGAAGTTATGTATTTCGCTGAGTAATATCTTTAGTGTTATAAGGATTTAACTGAAACGTATCATCCGGGATGAGATGTTTGCATCCCAAAACAATGTAGGCGAAGATTTTACTAAGAAACAGCTAAGAATTTAACCAGTTGTAAAAGATGTATATCTGAAGGAAACTATTCTGTGGTACAGAAATCGAATTTGGGTCGCCAAGCAAGCAGGGATATTAACTGAAGAGGGTCCACCGGACAGCCTTTAAACGCAAGAAGAGTAGCAGTAAAAGGATGGTGATGTTAGTTAGTGGACCGAACTATTCGCATTAAATCACAGTGTGATAATTCTGTGCCAGATTCGAGGGTTTGCACGATTCCTTCTGAGTTCGGCTGGTTGGGCATTTGCGCCTGTCGTAAAGCGAGTCCAACACCACAGCATAAGCCACGAGTGCTCTTTCCCATTATAATCTAACTGGTGCCTGTATGTGTCAGGGGTTAATTAAAATACCTGTCTCGACTGCGGCGGATTCGTCGCGTCGAATGGAAGGTCGGGGGGGGGGGGGGTCATGAATGATGGGACACAAAGGCTATCCAGGTTCAACATATATTATTCCACCAACTCGTACACTAAAATTATACAATAGGTTTTAAACTGTTCCCCACATGTTTCGACGCATGTTACATCATCCTGAGGGGAGTTTTGTTACAACACTGGGGAACATCTGAAGCAAGCCAGTCTGGCTTGCTTCAGGTGTATAATTTTAGTGTACGAGTTGGTGGAATAATATATGTTGGATTCATACATACACGGTATGGAAAACTGCAAGGTTGCTATCAAGGCGGTTCTTGTCTATTTGGAGACTACGTTCCTCTCTAAAAATTAAAAATAAAAACATTGTGTGAAGTCAACGTGCTGTCCGTGCGTTTCCTCATGTCATTTTGAAAAAAAAACTGATCAATTTGCACGCAACTGTTCATTAATACTTCGTCAGGCCAACATCGTAATCTCTGATATCCTATAGCGGACGCCCGAAGTTTAAATGCGGAAGCGACACTTACTTTTGTTTCCTGAAATTATACATGACAGTAAATCGTGGAAAAATGTGTAAATCTTTTAAAGTAAATTTTATATAAAAAACTTGCGCTGAGTCGTCCCGTTGTGTCAGTTATAAATAAGAATAAACTAAAACACCATCAGACACAGCACAGTTGTATGTTGCGTGAAAGGTACCTTACATGTGCAACATGTTTCGGTTCACATTTGAACCATCATCAGGCGCGGTGTACAAGATAACAGAACACAACGCCATCGTGCGTTGTGTGTAAAGATATAGTGAGATCTCACTATCCCAGTCTGGAAGGTTATAGAATAAATCAGATGTAATTATAAATTTTATATTGGTCGTTCCGTGCATTGTTGATACACTCAAGCAAAAAAAGCGCCATGTTCCTCCTTAGATATCGTATATTATAATATCACATTTAGTATTCCTACATGTTTCACTCCACAAGGGGTCACCAGCAGGGAACTAACATAAAATAATAATGCATAAAACGAAACTAGCTATTCTTACACATAACTAACATGGTGTAAAATAGTCAAGTAGTAAAATTTAGACAGTTCTTTGTAGAATAGTTGTGTAAGTTAAATGGAATCTTGATATGCAGTATCTCCGAGGCAGGTTACGTACTTACCGAAAATTGACTGGTTACAATCAGACCGGCTCTAAGGTGACCCAGCCTTGTATTCAGTTCTTACCGGGGATCTTTCTCAAGGGTTAAAGCGACAGGGACGTGAAGCTGCCCATTCAGTCCCATCTAGTGCCGAGTTTAAAAATAAGCAGTGTCGAACCTCCACTCCTTCATACGCTTTCCTGGCGTGGACAGGGACAAGTCGCTCTTACTGTAGGTTTACATGCAATTTATGATCATTTTAATTGCATGTGTAACGGCAACTGGCGTTTGTAATTTGCTGAAGTGTAAAGCGTGTTTGATGATAAAATGATGGTGATGATAATAACAGCAATAGTTAGCCTAGTAGTGATAGTAGTAGTGGTATAATAATAATAATAATAATAATAATGGGAAAAAGAGGAACCACTATTATGCTTGTGTTTATATCGCATGAAGCTTCATGTCCTAAATTTATAATAAAATAACACGTACGTTATAAGGGAATGTAATCATTTTATTTTATATTCACGCAGTATTTCATTGTAGCAAATTTAAAGAAAGCCTGATTCTGAATCGTAGACATTTCCACGAAGGCACAGGTTATCATGCATAGTAAAAGAAAAGACATTTGTGGACCTCGTGTTACGAAATGCAAGTAACAATCTGTAGTCTTACTAATTTAGGAAGTCCGTCCATATAATTCAGGTTACAGAGGCGTAAATTCTTAGTGCAATTTGTAAAGAACAAAGAATTTCACACATCGTTTATCTTAAAAGTCCCTTTGTCAAGGACTTGACAGACTAATGACATTCGATGTAATAAAAAGATTGTAGTTACTTTACAATCGTGGAATTTTCTGTTTTCTTTTAAGCTTGTAAGCTGGAATTGTGTACGAGGTGAAGTTATCATTAACCACCATAAGAGTGCCTCTAGGTCTGTGGGCCTGTTAGTGATACTTGAGAAAATTTAGCTTCACAGAAGAGAGAGTAGCGGTCGTAGATGTCTGAGAGTTCCTTCGAAGCGGAACAAGAATCATTCTCATAAAGATTGATGGCCATCTCAGTAGTTTTAGAGAGCCATTTACGTTTAATGTGACAGGTTCAAGCTGTAAAGAATAAGCTGACATTTGTGTTGTGTTGTGTTGTGTTGTGTTGTGTTGTGTTGTGTTGTGTGTGTGTGTGTGTGTGTGTGTGTGTGTGTGTGTGTGTGTGTGTGTGTGTATGTGTGGGTGTGTGTGTATGTGTGAAACTATTACTCAACATTGTGTAATTATGTTTGTCTCGCTTCAAGGAACTTACAAAAGTTCACACCTTCCTCTGTACCGGATATTCGTAAAGTTAAGTGTCTTGGCTTATGAGCCCGAAGCTTGTTATGCCTTTCAAGTCTTCAGTTTCTAATACCACATAACCTAGTTTGGTAAAGCATTTCTAAATTCCGGTTACTGGACTATGAATATTCATTATTTTATTTCTTTCCTTCTTACTTCTTCTTCTGTTACGTCTAAGTTATTCATTTATGTCTACTCCTTGACTCCACGGTCGTCGAAGAACCTTGGTCTCCTCTACAACATATCCAGGTCTTCTGTATGATTGACGTTTTCCTCCTTAAATGGAATATAAGATGATTGCAGTTTGTGTAGTCAGTAAACAGAAATGTACTAAATGTTCACGTCTTTTCTTACAGCAAAGAGAATTAGCATATGTGAAATTTTCGCTATTAAATAACTCCATCGGGCGAAGTCCTCCTTGCTAATCTTTCAGTCTTTCAGTTAGTCAAGATGTTTCTCGGAGTTAAGGAACTGTAAACTTCATCATTATTTCATTCAGTGAGTTCAACTCCATGTCATGCACTGTGCTGTCGGAAATAGTATGATAATGGAAAATAATTGAAGTCGATTAAATTCAGTTTGTTTTTTATTTACCAACTTCCTCGTTGAAAAGCGTAATGGCAAACTATAAGATCAGCACCACGAAAGCAGCAGCAGCAGCAGTAGTAGTAGTAGTAGTAGTAGTAGTAGTAGTAGTAATGAATTCGAACAGTAGCAGCAAGTGTTATTGTATTTTTCGTCTTGGAGGTAATACCACAGGACAATTCTTATGGTTAAACCTACTTTCTATTTTGAAAGTAGGGAATTACTTCCAGGTAGAACCTGTACACCCGAAACTGTTGATTCACACTCTAGTCATAAGATGCCCAAATGACCAGTCTTGAGCGTCGCTGTGTGATTGGTCCAGAGCGTCCAAAATATCGGTCTTGACTGTCGGGCGCAGTGATTGCACAGGCTGCCCAACAAGTAGTCACAGGTTACTCAATAACATATCTGAATCATTACGCTTGAGGTTTCCACATGATGTCCGAAAACCAACTCTAAGCAGTAATGATGTGCGTTAACCAAAACCACCGTCCACTATCTTATCTTAAAGCTACGGATCCTCCAGCAGTAGACCCACTGTTGCACCCAGTTTCCGATGACCGACAGCCATCAGCACAAACTTTTCTCAAGTTTTCCAGTGTCTGTGCTTGAAAACGTGAAACAGCTGAATTGAAGCAGGCCACAATTATTTCAGCCACCATTTCTTTGATGTCACCATCCATAACTGTGCTTCTTTTTCTATAAAACATTCAGTAGGTTTAAAACGAAGCTTTAGCGCGCCCTCGTAATATTTGAAGTTTTCAAGGCTGTGATAATGTGCTTTGTGGTCCGCTGGGTTATGACACAGTGTATATCGTGCCGTGGCTCTGGCGGTCAGTCGCCTTTTGTCACCGCGGATGTCCGGATTAGACTGCGGATCATTCAGTGTGAGATCTACAGTGGGTGAAGTGGCACTGGGATAGGGTTTTTCTCCCAGCACTTCGGTTTGCCCCCTGTCAAAATTATTGTGCCAATGCGCCGTATTCATTCGCTTATCCACCACACACGTAACTGGCAGCACCCTTAAGTGACACACTTAAAAGCATCTTGTAGTTTCTTAGGTCGCAGCAACTTAAATTTTGTCAGATCTCCTTGTCGTGATGTACAAAATGTGGAAGAATAATTTTGCGGTTGCACCAGTGTGATTGACAATAAAGTATGGCAATAATAACGCTGTGCTTTATTCTCGGTTCTGGTTTCTAATGCATAAGGTTCCATTTTCTGTCGACTGTGAGCTTTTCCCTTGAAATATTGATTTACGTATCTGATTAACTATTTCTCCTATACTACTGGAAGGATCGTATTCACAAAGGCCGGCCACTGCGAAGTGCCTTGCTTTTATTTGCCAGAAGTATTCTTTCCTGAGTCATTATAACATGATCCTCCTATCTACTAGTGTGTTTCCCGAGCGAATTGACCCCTTCTGTTAACGTTTTAACAAGTTACGTTTCTTATACCTTCCTTTTTTCACCTGTGAGTGCTAAATGCCACCTATCTATTTGCCCTTGGTTTAAGTAGGCCTACACCATCAGTACACCGTTTTCTCTAAATTTTACAAAGTACAGTGAAACCCGTCTTCAACGGAACCTGTACACAACGGAAGCCTATATTTAACGGAAAACCTTTAAAGTACTGGGAATCCAAACTTGTAGTACCTGTACTAATCGGAATCTGCCTGCAATGGAGAGAAATTTCGTTCCCTTTCTCTTACGTTATAGGTAGGTTTCGCTGTAATGTAATTCCTTAACTTATCCTTAATTTAGTTCGGAATTAGACTACGGTATTGTGTGAGTTCTTTTTCAAAGTTTGAGTCTAAATTACAGGCCAGAATCAGTAGAGTTCTATATGGTATTTTCCAATACAATGTATGGAGAGATTCATTTACACAGTTCAGTACAGCGGAACTACCGACTGAACGATAAGACTTGTCCACAAATGTCGCGTTCAGTCCGTGACTATTGCTGTCTCTCGACACAGCGGTTGCACGTCTGTTGAAGCTCATAAATGAACGAAAGAAGAAGAGAGCTTAATGATGGTCGTGGGGTCCTGCTGCCGCTGATGAGTCTTCTGTACAACTTTATACTTTACAATAAAGTGTATGCCACAGTGTATGCCACAGTGTATGAATGGGCGACCGCAGCAGGTATATGTTACAGTTTTGTGATTGTATGTGAGTGAGTACCATGAAGCCGCAACCATAATGAGTTGTCCAATAAACAACTCCTCACATGACGTAAATGTGACAGCAAATATCTTTGCCTCGCGGTTGTCAGGGTGCGCTCCTTGGTACCAGCTCTCCTGCAGACGTAAACTGTTCCAAGCCGTACTGTTCTCTTCATTTTCTTTGGAGCCATTCTTTATTCACTGTCTCTCATTTTTAGGCGCTTTCGCAATATTATGAAAAGGGACCATTACCTTCGCCGTGTCTGTTTGTCTCTCCGTCCGCCTGGAACATCTCAGCTGCCACTGGGTGGAATTTGATATTTGAGTATTTTTCGAAAATCTGTTGAGAAACTTGAAGTTTTATTCAAATGTGACAAGAATAACGGGTGCTTACATGAATACCTGTGTACATGTGTGGTTGTGTCGCGCTGAATTCCTCTCATAATGACAAATGTTTCAGATAAAAGCTGTAGAAAATTCAACACACATTTTGATGTTCAATTTTTTTTTTCGAAAATCTTGCCGTTTGTAAGATAATGTGAAAGAAATACGGTAGAGCCATGCAGGCCACAGATGACAATATAATAGGGCGCATGGGGTTTTTTCTTGATGAATAACTAAGGCTACAGACACACACTCAGAATATGTAATACTTATCTCTCTTCCACGGCAACAACGGTTACGCGAACGCGCCACAATATTACGTTTGTATGTACAGTGCATTGATGTCTTCTATTTCCTGAGTCCTGTACTGATCTCATTCTTCAGTCAACTACAACAGTGGCTTCAGACTCCCCTGATTCACTGGACGGCAAAGCAGCTATAGGCTTTCCGAGGTGTAGTGCCCCAAGTCTTTTGGGATATGACGCCGTGCATTTCGGTAGCTCGGTACTTATGATTCTGGGGTACCTGGTGCGTCCGTCTTAGGGTACATTCGCATACACTGGACATGAAAACAACTGACGTGTCTGTAGATTGGATACCCACCCAGCAAACTGGACAGTCTTTCCCGCCCCAAGATGCGATTCATAAATTTCGCGGTACAGAGAACCCCAAATCTCATATAGTACCCTATGTATCTGACAGTATATTTGGAAAAATACATTAAATTCAGACAGGAGATTCGCTTCGAATGTAGAGAATGAATCGATAACCTACCATCAGACGCTTTACCGGCTAGAAAGCTCGACTAATAAGAATTGGCAACGTGTAAACAAACAAAATTAGAAAATATCCAACAAAGAGCAGAAAATGATAACTTAAGAAGTTTATGTCATACACACACACGCGCGCGCGCGTGCGCGTATTGCATATGACTGCATGTTTCCCATTACGAGTACGTGTATTGCGTTGTTCGTGTTCCGTCTGAGAGGCAAACGGCCTTTACGCATACACAGTGTTTCAGATTTGGTCCTTTCCCGTCTGCAGGTGATTTATTGTCGTTAAACTGGCAAGTTTTAAATGACAAAACTTCTCGGAACATTGTTTAGGACCTGTGTCGATATAAGCCTATCTCAGGCAATGGAAATTACTGAAGTGGTATTCGTAAACGGAATCAACCACTGTTACGAATAGTTCGAAAATTGGTGTTTCTGAGGCTAGCCAGTGACTGCGCAGTCTGACGTCTGTGGTCTTTTCGTTAGGATAAAGCATCGATCGAGGGTCCCAGCCCTTCTCAAAGTGTTGTCTGGTCTTGGTAATCATTTGTTAGCGGTACGTAAAAGTTAATGCAGATGCGAAGACTGTTGTTGTAGATTTAACAACCCTTTATATTGTTCTTGTAATACGTGAATAGATTCCCTCGGGGGGTGTTAATCTAAAATGAATATAACTTTTACCAAATTTTTGTGGGATAAGCATTATCTGATGTTCACATACATAAAGAAATGAAATATTGTACTGGGGTGAGATCAAAATATTTAAAATCGTCGTCCACAATTACGTAGATTCCAATATGAAATTTAATTAAAATTAATGTTAAAATTCGGAGAGAAAGATGTACAGTCAGCATTTTGCATTTGTTTAAGAATTTTTTGCAAATAACTCACAGAACGACGTTTACGTACCGAGAATACAGCTATGACTAATTGCTAAAGCGAAGAAAACATTCCAGAACGCAGTAAAGTGTACGAAATATGTGTTCGCACATTCATTTAATCTCGAGATAGGACACGCACTTTAAATTGCGCTTTTTTAAATTAGGATGTGCTCGTCTCTTTACGTTAATTGCGGAGAGCGGCAATACATTACGAAAGGGAAGGCCTGTACACCACACGCAGATTATCTTCTTTAATAGTCTATAAACGAAAATTCATTGTTACTTTCTATGGCAAATTTACTTGCAGATTAGTTTTGCATAGTCATCTCGTTTTTCTTTGCAGAGCGGTGCTACTGCGCGTTTCATCCTCATAAATTTTAACGGTACTTTTAGTGCTTTGGATGAAAACAAGACAAAGATTTATATACATATTGAGTATATTTGGGGGTTTCGCTGCTATAAATCATACCTTAATAACTTTACTAATACAATAGCTTTCCAAGTGGCACTTTTCTGTGCAGTGTTATAGTATAGTGTTACTGAATACGGTCCTTTTACAAAAGAAACCCAACAGTAAATCTTCAGAAAATTCAGAAAGTGAAAAACTCTAGGATATGTTTACGAGTCTAATGTTGAACTAGGAGCTGCGAGATCTTAAATTACAAAAAAAATAAAGTTGGGATTGATTCTGCGATAACTGGAATGCAAGGAACTGAACCACAACTTGCAATATTGTGATTTAGTCTTCATTGCACCAGACACGGCAACAACTTCAAGTGACAACTCCGCACATTTATTTCAGTCCTTAAACAAGCCAGCTCCATTGCACAGCCGTCTGTGTACAGATAATACGGTGATTGGTGACTGACCAGTAAGAGCCCGGCTTTTGTGGAACTAGAGGGCTAATGACTGCATTCACAAAGAATGACAGCATGAGGTAGATATTGTAGGCCTGTTATTAGGTAAAGACGAAGAAGAAGAGAAGAAACGGGGAGGGGGGGAGGACAGAAGTGTTTACTAGTTCCCAGGCAGTGCCCGCTTGTCCTTCTGGTAAAGTTAGGTCTATTATTTAACAAAGTGAAATTCTTTTCTATTCAATGCTTTCCGATTTCCGAAAGAGCATTGATCTGTGGAAGGTTCCTGGCCTTCACCCGTTTTTCCTTCTTGTAATAGCAACGTAGATGACGATGAGTACGGATCAATGTTGGGATGGTATACACCGGAGAAAAAAGAAATATTCGGATAAAAACCTGTCCCACTGCCACTTTATCCATCACAAATCTCACATAGAATAACCTAGTTCCGAACCCGGGCCTCCACGGTAAATGGCCGGCGACTAACCGCCTGAGCCATGGCGCAGCCAACCTATTGTTAGTGTATCTTAGTGGATATAAATATTGACTTCCTGCCGCGCAGAGAGAAGGCTGCTTCTCCATTATGAAAATCAGACCTTAGAGTACGAGTCGCTGTTCATTCTGAAAGACATAACGGACGAAACGTATAAATACAATTTACGAGCGAAATGTGTAGACTTAAAGCCGACATTCGCCAAATGTGTTCCAGAAATGTTACCAATACCGACTGAATTCTCCTGATACAAACTGTTCGTCTTTAGTCGAAACGTGGTACTGACCATTGGTTGAAATTTGGATAATAGATTAAGGATTTTCGACATCTGCTTTGGACAGATATTTGTAAGGTATTTTTAAATTTTACCCATTCTGGAAAAATTTTCTACACCGTTATATTCGACCCGTGACCGTTACCTAGTTTAAAGATGTCTAAATAATGAGTTCTGGTGTCATACTGTTGTAATTTGTTTTACGCATCTGAAGGAATGACAAACCAAAAAGAAAGAAAAAAAAAGGCGAGAAATTCTTTGGAATAATAATTGAACATGTTTCATAACAAAATTTCGTTTAACCGGCTGGTACCTTCGGTGTTTTAAATTATGTGTCAACTTTCATTCAAAGTATATAATAACCCTCTCGTATAATTGTTTTCAGGAAGGGAAATTGTTTCTGAAGTCAGATTACCTTAGAATGCAGTGCACTTACTTTGAAAGACCAGTTGGACTCTTGTGTCGATATGTCTCTCGCATGGGCACGTAGTGTTGGCTTGTTCGTGTTATTTTAAGTGTTACTAGTGGTAGGTAGGTGCCAGTGGATCAGGAGAAGCTGCTGCCTCCGTCTTCATGGCAGAAAAAATTTTCCTTTTACATAATTCGAACTTTTTTTTTTACTTTTAGCAAGAATTGCTACTGAGCCTTACACGGATCTAATTGGATCCAGTCTACACTCTTTTATTCGGTTTATTTAAAATTCATTTTAACATTATCATCCCATCTAGGCATAGGAATATGTGGTTTCTTCGCTTCTGTCTTGCTGACAAAAATATTTTTATGCCTTGGTTCTCTCTCCTATGTGTGCTGCGTGTCACACGCTTTCACCACCGTGATTTGATACAGTAGTAATGCCATCTTATAAAATAAATACTAAAAATATTATCTTAAAGTCGTTATAGACTACTAAAATTTCGTGCAGCGGTTTGGAGTCTGTTGGAATTCTTATTGTCCGCTTGTGGAGCGTTTCTTACGATTGAAGGCATTACTTCCAAGTGGTTGATTCCCACCCGCATTTCTACGCATCTAACGAGATACAGCACTAATACCTAATCCAGACTACCAAGCGACATTAACCTTGCTTGTAGGGTATTGCTACTGAGGACCGTAAGGGCCCTACAGAAATGAACTAACGTCTCAAATTTGATTTATAATTGTCACTGGCCCTTTTATGCTTTTGGACTCAGTTCATAAAAAAATAAAGTTGTTTTCTCTGAAAGAGATGCAGGTGCAAAAGGGGCGAAGGGTTAGATTGAAGGAATTGAGATGGTATGGGGGATGTTTTAAAGTTGGTCGGGTGTTTGTGACGTCAGCTGGTGGACAGATTTATGGAGTCGCTGGTGATTTACTGGGGCTCGCAGAAAAGAAGTTGCAGCCATGTTGCTCAACTGCGCGGCGCTCTACGAAGTAAGAAAAGACTCTCGTGTCGAATAAAAGGAACCAGAAATAATAAAAAGTTCCCGGGGGAAGTGTCAAGCAGGGTTGCCCAACAAATTGAAAATATGTTATTTTGCAGGGAAATCAGTTATGAACAGAAGCACTGTGATATGGTCTGAATTATTTTCGAAGTTCCTTGGATCGACACCAGCGGTTGGGATTTATGGCATGTCAGTTCAAAGAACAGTGTTATTCTTTAGAAGCTGATAGTCATGCAGTAGTGTATTGAAACAGAAAATTAATACTGTATTGACAAGAGCCGCCAGCGGTAGAACCTATCTGACTCTCAACCAGTAGGCCTGCGTCTAGAGATTTCTGATATCAGCCCGTCGACGCCCGTGCCTCATACGCTGTCCCGTTTACTCTGGGCGACTAAGATATTGAGGCATTATAAGAAATGAGTTAGTTTCTTCAGATGGTGCGTATCACGGGCCACTTTCGACTAAATTGATAATACTGAGTGCCTAAAATAAAACAGTAATTAAATAGATAATTTAAGGCACACGAAGTAAGCTTTGTTATTAAACAAATTGTCCACACACACCTTGATTCAATAAATGGATCACCTTTACTGGCACTTTATAATCAACAAAATGTCATGCGACCCAAGGGTACGTACCCTTGAGCAACCCTGAAAATTATTAATTATTTTAATCGAAACACGTAGAGTGAAAAGTTTGCAAAATAAATGGCATTGTGTGTCTTAGATATGTCTTTAATTGTGGTGATAGCGCGGTATTTTCCAGGACACCGATAACAATGTCTGACCCATTTCACATTGAACATTATGTCAGGGGCTCCAAGGAATTAAATGTTGTCCATACTTACCCGAACAAACGAAATTCTTCTTACCCCATAATCAGTAATTTGTATCTATAAAGTCCTTTGCCAAGTACCGAATATATGCACACGTCAAAGGCCCAGGCAGTGGACAGAGGCCGTTCGCTCCTCAGAGAAGACGCCTCAAACCGACTATGGCTGCGGTGGTCAGACTGACTACTTCATAGCATGTGGGCATGAGCTTGTGGGCCCCCCCCCCCCCCCCCCGAAGCGAAGACGGACAAACTGACTGTCAGTTGCAGAATGACCTGGATTCGGACTTTTTCTCCCGAGGGCTGAAGTGAAACTTTTTGTAAATAGTACAACGAATTCAACCGAAGAATTCAAGGGAAAAATAAATTTGAATTACGTGTGTTGCCCGATATGAAAAATCCGTTTGCCTTATGTATTCTGTTCCACTGCCGTTTACACAGAACCAGTCGTCTCACACAAACTAAGTAATATGAACCGCGGATTTATACAGAGATCACATCATGTGGCGGTTCTGTTTGCACGCTGTAGGTGTACTTAAAACCCTACCGTTTATCTTTTATTTCTCACGCCATTCTGTGTACTAAGAACGGAGGTGCAGCTGTAAACAAATAGCAGCATAAGTAGGCAAGGCTTCAGGTCGGCTCATGCGTGGTTTCTTTTTAGTTAAAAACTGTAAGGCTTAAACACTTTTAAGGAATCATTTATTCAACAAAGTGAATGAGGTCTCAGTTCTTGCGTTTTGGCAGTTTACGCGGGGCTTTGAATTCTATATCGGTATAAAAACATACACATTGTTAAGATATAACACATGACAGTTAGCTATAAGTACATAAAATGCTTTTATTGTGGTTACGAAATTCGATGCAATTTCAGCGTGCTGTTAAATCAGCAATCGCACCTATCTCAGGCTGTCAATATTTTGCCTCTGGTTTGTTATGTGTGTTTGTCTGTTATGTATTTTTGCTAGTTTTATAGTGGGCCCCTTGCTGTTAAGTCTGCACCTCAATAAACGGAACTGAATTAATTTAAACTAATTATTTAATCCCAGTCCAACACGTGAATCGAATTTATGTGCAGTGGACTCGTAGAAATTTAGAGGAATATGTCTGTTGCCTCACGTTTATTAAATCGAGGTAGTTATGTCCGTTAGCAACGAAACTTGGGTGAAATTTGGATGAAGTGTTACAAATACTGGAATTAAAAGAAATCAAGTGTTAGCCCATTAAGAGTGAAGTCCGTATGCTTACGTAAGGATTTAACTCAGGAATTTAAGAATTCTTCTGCTGTAACAATGGACACGAAGAAGAAAGGCTGCTCTGTAAGAGGAAACACATCTTGAAAATAACCCATACAGTGTGATGAAATGTTTTGTACCCGTCAAGAATATCGTATTTAAGTCATAAATTTTGGGCCATTAAGTGACTCGTGGAGAAATGTCAGAGGAAGGATGACAGAGCTGTAATGCAACTGATACTTTCTAAAGGAATTGTTACTTTTTTAGCATACATTTCAGATTTAGATGCGCGAGATGGTGTTGGAATTAAGGACGATTAGGGAGATGAAGAAAATGATTGAGACAAAATAATGATGGCTCTAAGTGTAACAGGTACAAGATGTGTTCCTCAAACGTGGACAGCCCTGTCGTGTGAATTGTGTGTCGGTTATCTACGTAGCGATGTTCAGGTGTGCTGTGTGATGTATACAGCTTTACTGTTCCATCAGCAGCAACCCACCCAAGACGAATTGCCCCAGCGTAAAGGAGGAATAAGTCCTCCACCCCCACTTATTCTCCTTTCTATTCTGTTGGTCAGATTTATGGCCGATTGCTGTTGTTGACTACATGCACTCTTCTGTGTGTCTTTCCTTTTTTGATCTTGTCAAATTCAAAAGTATCCACCCTCTTTAACTTACACAGACTCCATTACGAAATATTAACCAATAAAATGACATTCCTGTGGTAACTGCTTGTGCGTGCAGTCTGTAATATTTAATCGTGGGCTGTCTGATTAGGACCAAATAGATAATAGTACTCTTACATGTTACCATAATCGCAGTAATATATCACATTAACACTTCTCAGTAGTTACAAACGTATAGGCCTAGTTGCAGATCAGAAAATGAAGAATGGTATACGCTAATTTAAAATAATGACCTCAGAGGCCAAAATACTACTATGGCGTATAAATGAATTTAAGGATAAAAATTTTGTACTTTCAATTTTAGATCACGTGTGTAACAACTATACAGAACCGTGAAATGATTTGGTAATTTCCTCTAACGGCTTGCTGATGACTGGAGTAGAACTGTATGCGTTTTGCAATATGCAAAATGCGTGTAATCCTAAGCCTAAAATATTCTTTCCCTGAGCTTATGGATTATTTATATTCATCTAACTACAGTGGGTTAATTTATTTATGAATAGGCTTATTATTATATGCATTTTTTATGTTGTAAAATTAATATAATCATAAGCTTTGTGATTCCTGTCCAATATGTGACGG
The DNA here is from genome assembly GCA_013340265.1 of Coptotermes formosanus. Taxonomy (NCBI): domain Eukaryota; kingdom Metazoa; phylum Arthropoda; class Insecta; order Blattodea; family Rhinotermitidae; genus Coptotermes; species Coptotermes formosanus. The sequence goes on from BLKM01004955.1 coordinate 842,625, forward strand.
CAGTGTGCTCCACTTTATCATCCAAGAACAAGCGGCAGATTTCCGAGACCGGAAGGAATTTCCTGCCGGTCTGTCTGAAGAGAACAATACAAATTTAGGATCCTTGTTAAAAAAAATTAGCATAGGGACCTAAGGCAGAAGGAGCAGTGAGAGGTGCTAGAGGAGTCTGTAAGAAAAAGATTCGTAATTTGCACTCTAAGCTACGTATCTGATGTGCGATGAGATAAATTATGCTGTCCAGTAGGCGTGTAGCAAGAATCTGAAATGATATTTGCAATATATTAGTTGGAAGGGAAGAGATCACTTGGGAGGCTTAGAAGTAGGTGGGATGATGATATTAAATCGTTTTTAAAAAATGGTCCTGGTGTTGTGGACTGGATATAACTGGCTCTGGATATGCTCCAGTTTCGAATTGAACCTGCGGTTTCCACACGACGTAGGGAATTTATTGACTGTCTAAATTTCTGTAAGCGGTTCAAGAAGAATTTTGTTTCAAGGAGAGAGTTAAATTTCTTTTTGTATACCTGCAGTTGAATTCGGTGAAATTCATTGCTCTGTTCAAAAGATGAGCCCGTTGCCATATTTAAATTAACGGTCGACAATGAACAAAAAGGATCAGAGGAAGTGTGTCCTGGAATTAGCAGTGCTTTTTACATGCAGACTTACACATAGAGGGTGTGTCAGAGCGAACTGTTGATTATTCTTATAGTGTCATATTCGGAAAATTATTCTAGAAATAACTACTGCATGAAATATCAAAGTAAACCCAATATTGTATCATCAAAATGAATTCCTGCCGATCCCAGTGGCCGCGCGGTCTAAGGCGTAGGTCTGCGGCCGAGTGCTTGCTGGGATCGTGGGTTCGAATCCCACGGGGGCATGGATGTTTGTCTCTTGTGAGTGTTTGTGTTGTCGGGTAGAGGTCTCTGCCACGGGCCGATCCGTTGTCCAGAGGAGTCCTACCGACTGTGGTGTGTGTCTGAGTGTGATCAAGCGAAAATAAACAACCTCGACACCTACTCTGAGTAGGTAGAAGAGGGAAGGACTACGAAACGAAAATGAATTTCTCAACGTTAGACGAAATTAAGTACGAAAGAGGTTACGATGTAGGTCGGATGAGAGATGCAATAAGTGTGAAGTTAATAACAGCTTATTGCGTTAAGCTACCCTGACGTTAGGTAACGCCGTATTACACACCTTACACTTTAGGTAATATATAATGATTAGCATGCAGGGTGGAAAGCCTGAGATAATTATTGTGTCACTTCACGCTACTTGCTGAATTACAACAGGCGATACGGATTTCCTAACTTACTCTCTTAGCCTATCAAATAATGTCATATCCGGTTCACCTGTTTTTCTTTAGAGAAATATGTTATCGTTGTCCTGTCGATTTAGGTGTGCTTCGTGTGGGTGGTGAAGTGGTTTCACAGAGCGTGATTGCCTGTCAAGAGCTTGGTTCCAGTTACAAGAAGAATGGCGTCACAGTTGCCTTAGTGTAGGATAACTCTTGTGTTATGAAGCGCAAGCCGTGTCCAATGTGAAATTCATAGCTTCTTGTTCTGCCAGGATGGAACGGTTGGTACACCCAGCTGCATGTAGCAGATCAGAACAGCGGTCACATTTTCGGCTGCGCATTCAGAGAAATCAGGAGCATAGCTTTGCATTGTGCTGAAAGCCGGACACTTCGGAAAGTAGATCAGAAATGCATTGAAATTTCTGAAATATGATGCTGGAGAAGGATGGAGAAGATCAGTTGGACCGATCATGTGAAAAATGATTTAGTGTTACAAAGAGTCGAGGAGAAAAGGAACATCCTGCATACAAGACAACGAAGGTAGGCTAACTGGATTGGTCACATCTTGCGTAGGAATGGCCTTCTGAAACAAGGTATTGAAGGAAAGATAGAAGGGACGGGAAGATGACGATGAAGAAGTAAGCGGCTAATGGATGACCTAAACGAAACGAAAACATACTGGAAACTGAAATAGGAAGCACTAGATCGCACTGTGTGGAGAACTTGCTTTGGAAGAGGCTGTGGACCTGTCTTAAGACAGCATACGTGTTGATGATTCAGATAAACGCATCTTTGTCTTCCGGTATATACAGAAACGATGACCCTGTGTGTGGAAGTGCGTTTAGTTTTACGTTAAATCTGTAAACAAAAATAGTTTCCTTATTTTTCCCATCCTATTAAAAATTGCAGATGAGTTTGCTGCATAAAACTGAGTTCTGCCGTCCAGTACCTTTTGTTCCGATACAGTGGCGTCCTGCTTGCCGGAACAAAGTCTTGTTGAGATCCATAAAAGAGAAATGTGTGTGAAATTATTGAATAAATGAGTTATGTTGCACACGTTTATATAGGCATATACAGTTATTAAGTTGTGTAACACGGTAACCAATAAGAACACACGCACACACACGCACGCGCACACAAACACACACGCACACGCACACACACGCACACACACAAAGGTTTGAATATTAACTTAAAGCCTGAAGAAAGGATCTGAACTTGTAACGTTATGCCTGCCGACCTGTGTGACACTCTTTTTGTTCCGTCCGTAATGAAATTTGTTTAGTTTTGCGTTTGTTTTGATGTTTTCATAAGATTATAAGAGAATCCAAATCCTCCTTCCCCTTTTTACAACCTGAATTCTTGGGGAGCATTTTTTATTGACATTTTAGTCCTTAACCAGCCCTTCCTTTCAGTCGCCGTTTAATTGAGTTTTGGCTTAATATGATGTGCTAGTATTATCCTGAATTTGAGGTGCCTACAAGTGCCTTCATTGTGGATAGCAATATTAGCCTACTCGACTCGACCGTACTAAGCAACTTGGAGTAGGCCTCTTGTATATTATTACCCACGTTTATTATTATGATGCAAGCAGACGCTAAACTAAAATTCGGAATTTATTGCAAGTAGCAAATTGTAAGAGCGTGTGGCATAATCTGTTTATGCAGAACGCAGGTTTTTAAAATTCCTATGAATGTAGGCTGCACGTGTATGTAATCTGCCACAATATGCACAAACAGACGGCGAAAGGACACTTGTAGGCAGACTAAACCTCTATTCAGAAACGTACGGAGGTGAGCCAGATGTAAGACCCAGTTTAGTTTTGTTCTCCCTCGTCTTCTCGTCTTCCAAATAACCTCTTCCGTTCAGCTTTCAGAGCTGATAATAGCAAACATCACTCATTTCCTCCTGCGTGCTGCAAATCTCATTTCCCTCATTCCTTTTAGTTTGGTCACCTTCAGTTTTAGAATAAAGAAACCTCCTTTAGTTCGAAAAGGCTGCTATAAGCGAAGCAATATGTCGAGTTGCGAGCTTCTAACGGTGCCAAAATTTACTTTCTCAGCCATAAAATTTATCTGCAGTTATATGAAGCTTCACATTATGTGTTGTTCTCATACACGTACATAGGAGCAGATGAACTGCAATTGTAATTCTGTAACTGGTAGCGATCCAGAGGCGGTCTTAATTTTAAAAGAACGCGTTAATGAGATCTGCGTTCTTCTGGGATTTTACGCGGCCTAGAATGGTAGAATGGTAGTTTAGCACGAAACTACCATTCTACCATTCTAGGCCGCGTACAATTCCAAAAGAGCGCAAATCTATTTACAGCATGGTGAAAGCCTGAAATCACGCATAGAACTCGTTAACTTTAATTTAAAATGTTTCCGATAATCCAACAACAACGCAAAATGATACGTTTATATATTAGGAGATGTTTGCTAATTACAGACTCCTTAATTCCAGGGCTCTCTTACACAAAGAGGACTGCTGCATCATTAGTTCTGCTTTTCAAATGCATAACTTGTATTTCATCTAAGACTATAAAAATGAAATGATATTGGATTTTTGTCTGAAAAAAAGTCACACCAGTATATTTCATTTTTAAACACTGTAAAACAGAATATATTACTAAGGGATATATATAACCAATGTTGTCGGCAATATGCAACATGTTTACATTCATACAAGTCACATTATGTAGAAGGACATGACTGTCTTTCTGTCATTATAGAGTTTTATTATTCAAATATATACGTTCGGTTCACTTGTGTGAGAGTATTAAAAATATGCCTTTGTTATATGACCTGCCCATGTTTCGGATCTTCGCTATAGAATCAACTTGAATACATTGGAAAGTATTTGAAATGGGGACTCAGAAGTGTTCGGGATAGTGCGTTTCGAAAATTAGTTTACCTATCAAGGGGAAATTACTTACAATATAGACGACTGCAATTAATGTATCGTTCTGCTTATTCTGAAGAAATGTGTGTTAACCCGTCAATGATGCTGGACTTCAAATTCTAAGTATTACCAAGGACGGAGGGGTTTTAAATTTATAGTACCCTGAAATGTTGTCACGACCGTACGGTACAGTGAGGCTGGCACCGAATGATTAATCATAAAAGTCATATATATTTTGTAGTGAGATTTTTTGTAGCAGTCGTCGAAATAGCTTACCTTATTCATGAACCGAGTTCTTACACACACAGTGACAACGGTTGTGGACACAGACTTTTTTTTATCGGATACCGCAACTTGGTACGTGTACATATGATGAACCCCCGCTGTTCGAATTTCGAATGCCTTCTGCTTGCCTGTCGGACAGGCGAAACGTTTCCAAGACCCAGCAGGTGAATAGCTATAATACTGTATGAATACGGCGGTTTTGGGGATGGGAGAACTGTCTTGGCACAAAGATTCTCATTTTCATATCAATGACCACGTAAGCTGTTCGGAACATGCACACTGCCTCTCATTTTTTTTTCCGGCCGTATAGTACGTATAAATTTATGTGTACAGACATGTAGTGTCCAGTATATTGAACTACTTAACGTCTCAAATACGAACAGGCATGTTTAAGGGCCGATCTCGGTGGCCGTGTGGTCTAGGGCCTAGGTCTGCAGCCGCTTGATTACTGGGATTATGGATTCGAACCCCGCTAAGGGCATGAGTGTTCGTCTCTTATGTTTGTTGTATAGGTAGCGGCTTCTGCGACGAGCTGATCACTCGATCAGAGGTGTCCTACCGTGTGTGTGTATATGTGTGTGTGTGTGTGTATGTGTGTGTGTGTGTGTGTGTGTGTGTGTGTGTGTGTGTGTGTGTCTAAATGTGTGATCTATAAACTTCAGAAAGAAGCGCCGTAGGATGTAGCGCCACAGAAGTAAAAATAAGTGTTTTAAGACAGTACTTTTCAAACGATGATATGCCGGCGGTTGTCTGGTGGTAGCAAAGAAATTTAGGAATTATTTTTTGTCAGCAGTTCAGTTTTAAAAATGTTCATTACATTATTAATAATTTTTAAATATGTTTAAATTTAAAGCAAAACATTTATAAAATATATATCAAAATACAGTCAGGTCTGATATAATGCGATAGTTGCGCCCTTGTGAGGCGTGGTGTTGTAGAAAATCACGCAATAAAAATTCTGTCAGATCGGAAAGAAAGTTGGCCCGTCATCCAAACTTATATCTTCACACCGGCCGCTGAAATCGCGTAACAGCCAACACGCGTATGCAAAAGTTCGCGTTCTACAAACAGCGTTCCCCTGTTCGTCAATTGCGTTACAGCCAATGCGCATTAACGAAACACGCGTAATGGCAGAAGTGACTGAACTGTTTCACTGTTCTGATATAACACAGACTCCTCTGCCGTGTACTTGCTACTGACGACCGAATCACATAACATGTTAATAGACGTAATGGAATAATACCTCGACCTATAATTACAATAACGCCGCGATAACGTAGTCAGTATAGTGACTAGGCGAGGGGCTGGGCGGTCCGGAGCTTGAATCCCGGCAGGGGCATAAGATTTACCTCTTCTCCAAAATGTCCACACCGGCTGTGTGGCCTGCCACCCCCGTTTTATTTAATTGTTACCGGGGCTATTTCCCTGGGAGAAAGCGTCCGGAGTGTGAAGCTAACCACTTAGCTCTATCTAGTACCGAGGTTAAAACGCAGAAAATTACACCATGATATTCTCATCTTTCCCAGTTCATTATGCACTGATTATTACGCATTCAAAACGGTACAGTCTGAGTTCCTGGCAGCGTCGTGATAAGAGACCAGAAAAATTCAAGTAGCGAAAGTGAAATTTTAAGAAATGATGAAAAATTCATTAGACTAGACAAAATTAACGACAACTGAAAAATAATAACAGTCAATAACAAGCATGAGATTTGCGCTCTTCTGGGATATTACGCAGCGTCGAGTGTTAATTACCATTCGACGCTGCATAACACCGCGGAAGAGCGCAGATATCATCAACATTGAAGCGGAAGCCTGAAGTCAGCAGTCACAAGTATGTTTGTACATTTAACTGCATATTACATAACAACATGTTCCAGCGTTTTTAGAAAGCCGTCATCAGACAGTGTAAAGTACTTAATGATGGATTATCTCATAGAACACAATAAAGTGTCCCTTTTTCGTCTAGTTGAGATCTGAACTTCACTGTTCTGTGTGTGTTGTAACAGCCGAAACCCATGTAAAAGCAAGAGGTTACAATATATTGGAATGTTTTAAACTCATTATTAGTGCGCTCAGTCTGAAGAGGAAGTTTTCCTTACTAAACAGGCCTCGACGGATTCAGTCTATTCTTATGTCTCCATAGTCGACTTTATATCACAAAGGGACGTGCCATGTGAAGATAGAATAACTGCAATATTCGTGAGCAATTCTTTAAGTGAACATATGTGTCCCTGATCACAGAGGAACCTGGTTAACCACTTTGAACTCTCGTAGTAAGCGCACAAATTTACACACTGAAGGATGAAGTGACATAGAACTTAAGACGAGAGGTAGGAATACATTTGCCTCTAGTCCGTGGAGAATAGAAGAACGTGTGTCCATTTTGCACTAAGAGTGACGTGTACGAACGTATTATCGGTGAAATGTCGAACGGTCAGGCTGACACGAAGTTGCTGTCGGTATTATTTAGTACGTAACGTAAAAGCCTTAGTCTTTTATACGGTATCCACTTCACACTGGAATTAAGAGCTTATTAAGTTCCGAAGGCGTTTTTTGCCATTTGGTACAGAGTATTTTGTATTCCCCCTTCCATCTAAAGTGAAACACTAAAATAACGTATATGGGCTTGTATTGTTATTTGTGGTTTTATGGGTGTGGAATTTTTACTGTATCTTTAAAGTAGAAGGAATTTACTTAGAATGAATACGGCTGTGTTCTGGAAAGTGTCGCCCTCTAAATTTAAAAATAGGTACGCAAGTTCCTGTGGAAAATTCTTCCTCCAACGTCAGGATGAGACCTTTAAAATGGAGAATGTTCGAAACGTTGGTGAGTGTCTACCAGTCTTTGCTGCATCTCATCCCAGAAGGAAGAAATCCTTGTGTTAAAAGCAGTGGGAATTCCCAGTCCCACAAGTATTAAAGAAGTTTTAAACATAGGGTGTTGATTATATTTGGGCCGAAGGCAGAAAAGTAACTCACGAATGAAACTTCATTGCACTCCAGTGCACAGCTCACTTGCTCTGAATCAAATGTTTTCGGCGAATTGTGTGCATCTCTTTAGCAGCAAAGAATAATGAATAAGGGGACTGAAATTTTTTAAACATGTATAGAAGAAACTGCGTATTTTATTTTTACTGACGTAATGCTTATTATGAGGTGCTAATAATTGGAGGTTTTTATTTGTTGCTGTAATAAGAACAGTTCAGATTCAGTTGTACTGCTGTCCCACTATTTTTCTCCACATTTGCTACCAAAACTAAACTATTTTTGCATCGTGGGGCTGGACAAGACGTTCTACTCCCTGTTGATATCAGTCTGTGTCCTGTGATGTCTTCCATCTTGTCACAAATTTATACCTTGCGATTGTCTTTAAATTTGTGACCGCCATGTTTTTGCGTCTGCACTGGAAACAGATAATGATTCGGCGAGGAATTTCCTTGATATAATTCAGTCAATACAGGTTCTTTAATTATGAAACCGTGTGCAATGCAGTGTTACCTTTTGACCGATACTCGTACATATTAACAAAGCTGTATTTCATCCACCCCTGACCCTCTAGAACAATGCTGTACAAGGCCGCCACGTTTCACTTGAAAGTTCAGTTGATCACTCTAGTAATATCACTTGTTTTGTAAGGCCGCAGTCTCTGCCTGTAGAACAGAATTCAGTATCATGATGTAGACCTGTATTTTGCGAAAAGATTTTATACGCTTGTAATAGCTTATGCATCAGATTAGATATCTGAAAGCATTAAGCAGGCAAAGCTTCATGTACCTCTAACAAAAAAAGTAAGATTGACCATATGCAAGATACCTGGAATGCAAAAGAGGAAGGTGGGTGAATCACAGAGAGCGACAGGGGGGGAAAAAGAATGAAAATAAAAAATGTGAATTTTATACGCTATTGAAGATATTCTAGACCTTCTTACAGAATTGTTGATGTGGACTACCGATAAAGGTGAGAGGTCATCATATTTCACAAGATGTGTTACTTTGAAACAGACTGTATGAGTTCTTTCTTGCATGGTTTGGAGCCTCCGATCGACCAAGCCATCTGCTGTGAGATTTTGCAGTGTAATTCATGATACAAGTACACTAAACACTAAATTATTGCGGACTTACTCATTATAAGCAGCAAATATGCCGTGCAAGGCTTTTGAAAGACGTGCTATTAATCATGACAGTAGAAGCTACATGGATTGCTTTACGTAGCTTTTACGGACCGTAATGTACACCATACAGCATTTACGCGTCTGGCCTTTGGTTTGTAGGCTGTGTCCAACAAGAACAGGGGAATATATTGCACTTCAATTGTGTCGTTTGAAGCAGATATGGAAAGAACTCTGCGTCTAATTGATGTCAGCAGAGGGTACGTGTCTAGCTTTCATTACAGAGAGTACAATAAAGTATACCATACATTTTAATTTCGCCGTTACTTACGCGAACACGCCTTAAGGAACTGGGGTTTAAGCGTGATAAGTAAATGACTTTGAGGGAATCGCAAAAGGACTGCAAAGTTGGTGTTTTTGCGTCACAGTAAGTAAAATTGACAGTAATAAATTATTGATGCGAACGCACGGATTAAAAGAGCTAAATTAGTCTGAACAGTAAGTCAGCGACCCGATCCCAGTAGCTGCGCCGTCTAAGACGTGGATCTGCGGCCGCTCGCTCGCTGGGATTGTGGGTTCGCATTTCGCCGGGGGCATGAATGTCTGTCTGTTGTGAGTGTTGTGTGTTGTCAAGTACAGGTCTCTGCGACGGGCTGCTCGCTCATCCAGAGGAGTCCTACCCAGTGTAGTGTGTCTGAGTGTAATCGTTAAGCCTCGACAATTAGGAGGCGTTGGCCCACTAGGGGCTGTCGAGCCATGGTGGGGAGTAAGTCAGTGAATTATTCTATGGAGCAGGCTTCGTCTTGATAAGCTGATAGTCCGTTAGCTAGTAAAGAAACCCCCGAGTGTTAAGAAGTCTGAAACTTCATTATCATATTCACAAAACCCTTCCATTGGTTCCTATCCTGAGTCAGACGAATGCAGGCCGTATTCCGACGTTCTGTGTATATAAATTCCTTTTTAATATTATCCTCCCAATAGAAAGGGAGGAAGAAAAAATTTTTCCGTCATCCTTGAAGGGTCATGCGACACTTATACGTAATAACAAATGCAAGAACATTGGAAAATGTACACAGTAGTTACTTGTGAGCTTTATAGAATGTCTGTCAGTGTTTGAGTTTTATCCGAGGGCAGAGCACTCAGCCAATCTTTGTTGTAGTTGGTAGGGATACAACTGAAAGAAACGTATGACTATTGTTTGGAGTGAATTGAGGTTGTGGGTTTATTGTTCTTTTTAAAGCTTTCCCATTGAAATTTCAAAGGGATTTGTGCTATTAATAAATAAGCAGATACTTAATTAGAAACGTAAATGATGTTTAGATAGATGAATCACGCAGACAAACTTCTATTTTCCTCATTATGCAACTCAATCAGTGAAAGTGTAATATTCGGTATCCATGCTTATGGTTTGGCCTGAAGGAGAGAGATTTTGATCAGTAGGCTTATAGATTTACTGGGAGTAGTACAGTGGGTTGGCTCGCAGTTGGCGGGAGGTCCCTGTAGTCCCACTGGGGAAGGGACTACCAGTCGAGAACACCTGCGACCGTTGCACTTAATTAAACCTGCTAGTGAACTACAGTAGCAATGTCTGAAACTGCTGTGTAGCTACTTTATAGCAACGATTTATGCAGTTTGTCTAATTTTGTTTTCTGAACAAATGTTAAGCGTGCTTTCACATATAAACATTTTACAGCCAGTGAAACCTGGATGTTATTATATCCTGCTTCTGTTTATGGAAGAAGGTAAAATCCGTGATGTCAGTACGTTTAATCAGCTGTAAAGTTAGTTGAATGATGTTGATATATCCATGCGATGTTTGTAAGCCAGCTATTTTCAGACGAGAGTAAAATTGATGAGCCACTCTTACTTAACCCTTATATACAACCAAAATATTCACAATATGTATCAGTCAAAACACAGCTAATATTAATAAAATCTGCTACTTATACATTACGTTCCTCAATATGGGCCTTTGGAATTGTATGAGCTTGAAGATGGAGTACATATAGGTCGAAACATGGCGCTCTTTTGTACATATAAAATCTGTTGTCTAAATATAGTTCTGTTTTGAAACATACATATTGTATATATTATATTGTCGTAACACAGCGGGGTGTCACATATAAAGATAACCAAGATATTGTTCAATTATTCTGCCGATCGTTGTTGCTGTGGCTTAGCCATTTATAGCTCAGTGGTAAACACATACGTACCCCGTACTGTGATGTAAGGAGCTCTGGGTTTTGCAGTGTAGTGCATTTATGTGCTTCGTATGATTCTCATAATAAGCAGAGATTATTTCCGTATAGAACATTAACCGGCTGGCATTTGTAGTGATGATGCAGATTGTTGTCTGCGTGGTAGGAACTGAGTATCATACGTGCTGAGATGATTCCCAAGTTCAAAGTTGCTACTGAATTCCTCTCACACAGCCCTCCTGATTTAAATTTCTCAAAATTCATGGTCTTGATATAAATTCCAACAAATTATATAAATTCAGGTTCCTGTATATGAAACCACGAATTTTCATATTTTTAATATTTTTATGTCATAATAATCTTATAAGAAGGACGAGCGGTCGAAGTCTGGAAACCTACAAGCAAAATGTCTGCAAAACAGACGTTTGTGTGGTTTCTTTACGTCCACTGTCTTATTTTATCTCACGTCTTTCTGTCTGTTTAGTTCGGTCTATGTTGAAACGGTTACTGCTCCAATCTGTTCTTACTTATAATGATTATTATTTGTTTATTAATAAACTAGGCAGCATTTTGGTGGGTGTTTTATTATTCTATGAAATAACCTATTATCGACCGAAGTGTTAGTGCTTAACATGCTGTAGGTCTAATAAAGAAATGAGTTTCTCTGTGGATACTTCTGCGGAATCAGTCGGTCGGGCTGATGTGTACAGAAGAGATAACCGGCAAATGTTCACCATTAATCATCATTTATTTATTCTCGAAAAATATTAAATCACCGGCACGTTTTAAATCTATTGATTGTCCTGGAGTAAAGCAGCAGACGCTTTGAGCCAACCATTCATTTCCGTTTATTGCCGTATTTAACAGTGTGTGAAACTTACCTCTCTTATCCCACGCGTCTTCATGACGTGGTGTTTAGACGTAGGGCTTCGCGATTGAGTCACTTAACCATGTATTCTTAGTTGCATAGGTTTTATGTATAGCAAAGAATGTTACGATTAACATGCATGTTGAACGGCGTTGGAATTGGTCATGTTCTGTGGATGGAACTTTCACAGAATGTGTCTTGCGGTACTGCAGTGTTGCCACTCCCCCAGAAGAGAACTCAAAGCTCTGACCTTTCTATTGTGAAGTGAAAATTTGTTGTGTTCGATTTATAAATTTAGGTTGATCAATGTAGTAAATAGACCTTCTTAGCAAATACATCGTACTATTCCTTCAGGTTGTCTTTAACAATATGAAGATTTCACAAGATAAGCCCGTTTTTACAATAAATCCAACATAGTGCACAGTATTGTGCACTATGTTGGATTTATTGTAAATAATATTTTAGAAGATACACGGTCAAAGTATGCTCTAAAAACAAATCGAGTTAGCCATAGGCAGTTAAAAGTTTAAATCGTAGTCGAGCAACACGATGTAGCACTTCGTATATGTCTATCAGATTTAAAAAGTGGAATTAAAGCAAAGAGAGAAACAAAACCAGTTTACGCGGTGCATTGGTACTAGAAGCTATTATTCAACTCACCCTATTTTATACACACGTGTGTGTTGTGTTACTCTTAAAACACTATTTATTTCGTTCATCTAACCAGCCCCTAGGGCGGGACCGGATACGTTATGGATTGCTGCTCCAGCGTTCTCGACTGCAGAAGAATTATCGGTAAGTCTCACTTGTATGAAGAGGTAGAAAGGAGGGTTAAAACACTTGACTACAGACTATAAAACAAGTGGAACTCAGCTTAATGTGGAACCTAAGCAATTTATAGCCAATAATTCTCTTTTTTTTCCCACCCTGTGTATTAAACGAGGAGAGAAAAAGAGGGTGGGTTTTATGTTTTCTCGTTTACAGTATTTTGATGTAGTGTAGTGCCGCCATTGTTATCATCTTTCAGCCTGGTTCCTACGGCCTGAAGGTAAATGTATGAGCGTTCATATCGGATTTCCTTCCTTTTCCACTGCCAAGACCCGTAGGTACCGAAATGCTCGCTTACTTGCTCACTTTTCAAGCTTGGCTTTGGAGTATATAAAATAATTCAACCACATTGGTAGGGGGTCCATTACTAAATACACACTTTCTGTTCTTGCTGCAGGGAATTCGCCACTTCTCTTTTTCTTTCTCTATAGAACTTTCTTTTCACTTCCTGTATATTTGCTTCTATATTCTGCAGAATTCTTTCGTGCGGAAATTTTGGTTTTTCATTAACTCTGTGATAAATGTATATCCCGCTTTTTTGTTTTCGATTTTAGGACTTGTTTGAGAAATATGTCGCGGAAGACGTGTAAATTAAAGGCCCCATTCTTTAGCTGTGTTACGTCGCTACTGAAACTCGCGGTAAATGTTCTGCTCTTGAACACTTATCCGTCCAGTGTCGAGTTATGCTCGACAGTGCGTCCCTTTGTACCAGGCCCAAGGTCGAGCTCAAATCGACACTTTATTTCACAGTGTTTTATGTCATTTTCCCCAAGCTTCTGTTACCTAATGGCTGCCTTTTGAAACCCGAAGGTCAGAAATTTCGTGAAAAATTAATTTAGACGAGACTACAGAAATATCAGAAAATAATTTACATTGCAAAGTGTTAAGAAGGCCATAAAGCTGTCTTTTTTCGCACTGGCTAAATATAATATATAAGTATGTACATATCACAGTACATACTAAGTACTGGATTATTAATAATTAATTAGCCAGGACACTCTAAACCCTACCTTCTCTTTCAAATACCTCAACTTACGCATTGAACCCAATCCGAAGTGGCCTTTCTTGGTTTTCGTATAACACTTACCCAGATTTATATGTAACGTTGTGTTTTACTTCACGACACTGTCGGCATCTCAGACTGTATCGCGTCGAGTGTGGAATGCTTGGGTAAGGATGAAATGGCAAGGATGCGGAAGAAAGCAGTCTTGACATGATCGAGGTAGGACTCGTATCTCGAGTGCATTTTTCCTACCTCATACTTGCTCCATCTTCACCCCCTGAGGTGTGCCATAGGAGGAAAACTTGATCCCATTACTGTTGGGACTTGAACTCTGACCCCACGTTTAGATACGGTAAACAATAACGAAATTTGTACTGGATCTGAATTATTCAGCCTCCGATCTATTCCTCTGTTCTACAATCCTTTGTACATTATTAATGGAACTACAGAAGAAAAGTAAAACTTTCTTTATAGACGCCATGAAGGTGCAGAGGGGGAGTAGAGGTATAGCTCTACTCATTTTCAACCTTGGCGCTACAAGGTGGTGGGATGGTTGACGGCACTTCCCGGCCGCTTTACCCCCGGGAAAGATCCGGTTGTGTAAGGGGCTGGGTGGGTCTCGGGGCCGATCTGAACGGGTACCGAAAATCACGCCGCCATGGGCGTTTCGAGCCCGAGACCGTCCAGTCCGTAGCAAGTCGCTATACCGACTGTGCTATCCAGGCCCCCAGTGGAAATATAGGGCCTATGCAAAGTAACTTGCCTGAAATTTCGGCAGTTTATTATGAGATTAAATCAAAAGTACTGTAAGTGGTCTTGTATTGTGTGGTGCGTTGTACGCCTCTTTTGTTTGCACTGTAAAATCAACGTAATAGGTTAGAAAAATATAGAAATTCTTACTGCAATGTTTAGCCTATGGCTGAGGGGCTTATTGTCGCTCCTGTAGCCGTACTAGCATCATGTAACACTTTGATAATTTCACGATCATTAAAATGGTTATCGTTAACAAATGTGTGAATTCCTCGTGATTCAAGGGGAAGTAGCTTTAAACTTGCTGAGGCACAAATATGTTTTTGCCGTGGATTCAGGTCGTCTGGATTTCTACGCTGTTTAGTAGAGTTACAAATTTCCAGCGTTTCGCAGGAACGTACGACCTTCATCTTCAAGGGTTTGGGAGTCGCATGTTTATCTCTCTTGGGATAATTCCCCGTTTAAACCTCTTCATTTCGCCATTCATTTCGTACTAGCACTTTTATAAAATTCCGACGATAAACCTAATACTGAGAAATGCCTGTTTGAACCAGCCGCGTCCTCTGAATCAGAAAGCCGTCAGTATAATATTTCGGAATTCGGTCCACCCCCACCCCCACTACCCCGTTCCAAGAACTCGCACTGTATGCAATACGTGTCTTTGTTAACAGCAGTTAAGCAGTTAACTCATTGGCACTTTTTGACGAGCGCGGAACGTTTTCCTTTCCAAGTCTCTTTAACTAGTTTAATAGTTCAAAAACCTCGCCGGATGAGGGTATGAATGGCGCAATGTTGGCGGAGGTAGTGGCCTGAAAATGTGGGTAGGTAATGTCATCGCTTTGAAGCATTTGCTTTGAAATAATTGAATTATCTTTTATAGATGTTTGTAGAATGAACTCTGGTATGGGTGTGCCATGGCACAGGCTGCTAGTTGATGGTCCGTCAACATGAAGGCCCGTGCTCAATCCCAGGCTACATTATGTGGGATTTGTGGTGGAAGAAGTGACATTAGAACAGGTTTTTCTCTGAGTACTTCGGGTTTCCACTGTCAGTATCATTCCGCCGTTGTTCCATACTCGTATTTCATTCACCTACTGCCCACTGTAAAAGGCATAGTCTTGGCAGTTGATAGCGTGGTTAAATAACCCACGTGGCAACGGTTCCTATAGGCGTGTTTACGGATAATGTCATTCAGAGGGGTTGTGGCATTTTAACATGGAGGCAAAATAAAACACGCCAATGGACTGTAAGGGTGAAATGAATTGTTCAGCATGTTACATATTTTTATTTGTATGTATGTGTATAAAAAGAAGCTTACATAATACGCACATATATGTAGACATACACACATGTATCCAAACATACATAGTACATATATACTTAGCGTACTACGTCGAATTCAAGACGCATCTTTTCTCCCATTTTTTCCAACTGAAAATTAGGTTGCGTCTCAAATGCGAGGTATTATTTTTCACTCTTCGGAAGCCTCGAAAACATCATTTTCCTCGAAGAACTAGTAGTGCCGCTGCAAGAATAGTGAACTTTACGGACAGTGGAATGTACATGCTTGCACAATTTTTTTTCCTGAAAAGCACTTTTTTAAAATTGGAGTGCGTCTTAAATTAGTGTGCGCCTTCAATTTGAAATAATACGATATATAAATACACATATATACACCAAGTTATACTTAGTTACTATGATTTAAAATTTGTTTCATCCTCAGAATGTGTTTATGGGTTTCATTTGGTTTTTTGAATAAATTGCCACACATTTTTTAAACGCCATTAACTGTAGGAAGATGCAAACACTAAGCTGTCTGTCGGTCTGTGTGTGTATACGAACTGTTAATGCCTTGCTTTAAAATGTTAAACAGTGGGGTTACATTCATGTATGTTGCGAGCTTTTGGTTATGATTTCCATTCTGACAGCAGAGGGCACCTAGGTTGCCTCTTACGCAATTCATTTTACAATTTGTAAATACAAGGGGTGGGGCACGCGATGGCGCAGTTGGTTGAGGCACTGCGCTACAATCCAGAAGGTCGCAGTTTCGGTTCCCAATGGGGTCACTGGCATTTTTCATTGAGTTATTTCTTCCGCTTCCACTACGACCCTGGGGTCGACTCAGCCTCTAACAGAAATGAGTACCGGGAATACTTCCTGGGGGTAACGTTGACCGTTGCTTAGGGCTGACAACCCTACCACGTTCATGTGAAGATTGGAAATCTGGGGGCCGCAATCTTCTGGAACGCTGGGGGCTGTCCAGGAGTAGCTTTACCTTTTAGACTTTGTAACACGTTTGTTGTGTTTCTTATAAAATCAGTATATTTATGTTCTTATCCATTACAGAAAATGAATATTATGATAGAAAGAGCGCCATAGAACTCTGTTTTAGGAATAACTGCGGAAAATAATCTGCAGGTACCAATTTTTGATATACAAAAATTGATTTTTCTGTGTATTGGAATTCTGCATTATGAAGCAAGACTCACGCAGCCCCGTTATTTTCTCGCTGTTAGAAGATGTTTCTTGTGTAATTTGTTTGAACTCGAGTGTTAAAAAGACAGATGGGAGTGAACACAGGTGCATGGGGGAGGGACGAAGCGACACTGTGAAAAAATATATAAAAAGAGGTAGGAAGAGAGAGGGAAGACGGGAAGAATTTATTGCGGAAGGGAAGAGAATGAGGAGTGGAATAATGTGCAAGAATTTGTTCCCGTAAATTTCACGAGATGTGTTCGTAGAAAATGCAGAATTCATACACTACTTAACACCCGAGGAATAATCGACTGGCAGAAACAAGCAACATCTGTGTGCATCTTGGCGAACTGCTCCTTCGTGAACGCATCTGCGAATATCCGTACAAGACGGTTGGATTTGTCTACAGAAAACGAGGGACTGTCCTTTGCAGTGAACGAAGTTTCTGTACAGTAATGCCTGTAATCCTACTGTTGTGTGTCTGTGTGTCTGTGTGTTCCGCTGAATTGAATAGTTCCTGGTTGGGAGTGACAACCTCGTAAAAGTCATATATATATATATATATATATATATATATATATATATATATATTACTTGCAAAGAATAATTATCGCCGATCCCAGTGGCCGCGCGGTCTAAGACGTAGGTCTGCGGCCGCTGTCTTGCTGGGATTGCGGGTTCGAATCCCTCCGGCAGCATGGATGTCTTTTATGAACGTCGTGTGTTATCAGGTATGGGTCTCTGCGACGGACTGATCCCTCGTCTAGAGGAGTCCTACTGAATATGTGTGTGTGTGTGTGTGTGTGTGTGTGTGTGTGTGTGTGTGTGTATGTGTGTGTCACTGAGTGTGATCAGGTGCAACAATAACCCTCTACACCTACAGTGAAGAGGTCAGATTAAAAAAGAATTTAAGAATGCCTGTCGATAAAGAGTACCAAGTCCAGGCTATTATTAAGTCTTCTTTCAACGCATCTTAATTCAGAGGCTTGCAATAGGTATTATTATTATTGTTGTTATTATTATTTAAATAATTTGTAAAAACCGTCAACACACACACACACAGACACAGCTGCACCACTTGTTGGGCAAAGTGCTGTGTTGTCATAAATGTGACGGGTGTTGCAGTCACTTCGGCCTAGTATTGCCGTAATGAAGCAGAAAATTTTACTGCCCCACTATGATAAGGAAATAACCTTTTTGGATAGATGGTTGTGTTTGATGGATTTTAATATTTGATTTTTTTGCATAAGGCACAACGAGCTGCCCCACAGTGACGTAAATTATTATTATTACTGTCGTTGTTTTTGTTGTTGCTGTTGTTGTTTTGTAACTGACCCTTTGGCTGCACAGCCAATACGTAAATCAACAAGAACCGAAATGAACTGAAATTACATCTGATCACGATGTGGCATCTTTCTGTTAATTATGACCAATGTTCTCTTGTGGTAAACAGAAACTTTATATTTAAAGTAAATTTACTAAAGCCCATGTAGTAGCACTTTTTTAACAAACCCTTGATAAAGTGTAGTATTGTGGAAATAGGTTATTAGCATACGAAATAATAACACCAACTAATGCACCAAAATATGTATAAATTTTATTCGTAAAAGTCTCCTACATATTTCGGCCCTGCTGGGCCATCTTCAGGGAGAATAACACTGATACACTATGGTTGCGTTTGAATAGTTAAGTATGAATGTGCCCTAGGTTTCATCCTCCGTTCGAGAGGTATCGCGTGCTGTCTGCAAGACTGCAAGACTTGCAGTCTTGCAGTCTTGCAGTTTAAAAGTTTATACATATTTTGGTGCATTAGTTGGTGTTATTCTTGCGTATGATACAGTGCACTGACACGGTACGTATTAAGGTTATTAGAATGTTAACTAGATTGAGCTACTTCAGCATATTTACGAGAGCCGAATTCTGTGACGACATTCAAGAAGCCTGGGGTTTATATGGGCTGCTATGCAAAGTCCTGCTCCACCAAGTTGTTACACAGGCGAATTATACCACAGAATATTTAAAAGTTAAGCCATTAATTGGGGCTACATTCAGTGCATGTCACTGGTAAGAATGCAATTTTTTCCCCGATTTTCCTCTGCATTGTCCATGCTCACATGTTGTAATGTGGTTATATGAAGATGCGGGGCCCTGTAGCGTTTCCGGAGTTGATGCTACTGAATTAACGATGAATTAGTTCACGGAATTAAGTGCAGAGGGCAGTGGACGAAATTTGCCGTAGAAGTCCTGGGCACTTGAACCCCATAAAAACTAACCTTATGTTAATAACACGTTTTAGAATTCCTTAGAATAAGGCGTCCATTTTGGCGAAAGTTTTGAATGCTTTTGGGTGGCACTTCTCCCTCACAATTCCTATAGTACATATGTTTATAATAATTCTCAGCAGATTTGAGGTGGTCGTGGTACTGACGCCCTATTACAAAGTGAAGCATTGTTACAGGTAATGACTTTCTATTATACAGCTTGGTGGCTTGCTTTGCAGGGTTCTGAATCATACACACACTTCACTCGAAAATTGAGCTGCAACACAGCAAGGGGTGACAATAGAGGGTGTAGCAATTCTAAGAGGGGTTGATGATGGTACGAAAAAGGCGAGGGAGATGAAGGAAGAAGTGAAATTAGGGAGTGTTGCTTATTGTTGCAGGCCTATTGATTGCAACGAACGTAACCATGTTGCCCTTGCATTCGGCTGGTCGGTGGTTTCAAGGGGAAAGGAAACTCTGTGTTCTAGTTCACAGGCAAAGCGCGAGATCAAGAGGGAGGATTACTATAGTATTAGTGAGGATTACCAATCGGCCCAATTAGAGGAAATCCTTGAATGTTCTCTCTTCTGCCGCTCTCTTCTGTAGGTTCCAAATGTTTCCCCGATAATAATGAGCTTTCTGAGATAAATCTCTCCAAAATGAATCGATACAGTTTGTTCCCTCTTCATCGCCAAACAAAGAGAAGTGGCAGCTTTTATTTGCAAGTTTAACAAACAAAACTGTGGAGAGCAGAGTCATTCTTCAGGCTACATTAGCTGTTCGGTTATTCAAGAAATTCCTCCTCTTGTAGCAAATCTGAAGGTTTGTTACCGTATTCACAAAATCTAGCTGTTGCTTACTATTCCAGTTTTTTCAATCGATTACAACTTCTTCCTTTTATTATTAATTATATAGCTGCATGTTTCGGCATATGAGTGGCCATCATCAGGCATACAAACATAAAACATGGGGAATAACAGACAGTGCATACCTTTTGTTGTATAATTTGCACATTCTTGCAAAAATCTGTAACAATTCACTCCCATGTAAAAGGGGGAGGCCCCTACCTTGACAACTTCCTTTTATATTTTATGTTTGTATGCCTGATGATGGCCAATCGTAGGCCGAAACATGCAGCTATATAATAATAATATTAAAAGGAGAAAGTTGTGCTCGGCTAAAAAGCTGGAATAGTGTTATACAAACGCAACGTGATGGGAAATCTAAAAACTAGCTGTTGTTTGTTGTTCTGAGGCACATGAATCTACACCAGCAGTCAAGTCTGGAGTATTGAATATGTGGCTGTCAGATGTTACTGCCCGTGTGCGGTGCTGAGTTAGGCTAGAAATATAGCAACAATTGTCTTGTAAAAGTGGACTTTGGATGGCATTTATGGATAAATTCCACTCTTTTTCTTCAAACCCATTGCAATGTTTTCCTTCCATCTACGCCTAGCTCTCCAAAGTCGTCTCTTCCCTGAGATTTCCCGACCTGAGACTTGTAGGCTTTATTGGAACTTCTAGAGCCATAAGTGTACGCGACAAACACAACTTCATTAAGAGCGGAATACTAATTAAGAACACATTGTAACCGACTTTTTAAATTTGAGTGTATTAACATACCTTCTGAACGGGTGAATATGGCTGCAAGAATTGTTTGCAGAAAGTCTGGCTACATTCTAAATGTTTCAGGTCTCTGCAAACTGGATGGACTTTAAAAACCACGTAACAGCAGCGCTGACGTTAACCACACAGGGAGCTAAGGACTTACGTCTCTGAAAAGAAGTTATTCAGTCCTGAGCTGTAGCCGTTCTTATCAATGCGGACCTTAATATCGCCGTAAATAACATTACAATTTATAGAGCACCGAATTACAAATAACGGACATAAGAAAATTAAATCAAGAATGAAAGAGAGAAAGTTGCAAGTACCAGATTTCGTAAAAATACCAGCAATTAATTGTAATCATCTCATAGAAATTAAGTATCAAAATAACGGTATAAGCATACTCCTAATGGTCATGTATCCTTCGAAACAGTGCCAAGGTGACGAGCAAAATGCTTGGGAGCAACTGTAGAAAAACAAAGTTACATGTAAGGGCAAATAGAAAAACACCTTAATCTGTGGAAGTACGTCAAACCGTACAGTTTAGAATATGCTGTGTCTTCACAGTTGCCGCCTAAAAACCGTAAATATTATAAGAACTGAAGGTCGAAGAACTTCTACAGCGAGGATTGCAAAATGTATCTTTTTCGGCAGATATTCATTCATTCGTTTATTCACATTCTATGGATCGTTACAAGGTTACAGAACCCATATGGTTATAGAAATAGTCAACAAAACAGAATCTGCTAATTAATAATTGATATAATTAGGGTGATGTGTAACATGCATGGGACATAATAAAGACACACTAAATTTTGGTCGGTAAATCTGAAGAGATCGCTGGAGGACCGAAACTTAGAGACAGATAGGATTAAAACGAAAGTTAAGGTGATAGAATGCTAAGTTGTGAATTGAATTTATTTGAATGAGGTTTAGGAACAGAGGCGTGTTTTGTGGTCATGGTGATGATTGTCTGATTTCCGTGAAAGCTGGTAATATTCTATCGACTGGATCGCCTGTTGGCCTCCGAAACAAGACTCTTGTTCCAGGAAGTCGGTTTTATAAAACTGTAAAATCAGCTTTTATTTCTGAGAGCAACATGTGTGTGGTGAGTCTACACAATTAAATAACCCCCAGTTCTCTTTAGTTTAAACTTGCTGAAATATGTTTCTTGCATAAAAGTAAGACTGACAAACGTTATGAAATGACATGACGCCAGTAGACGCTATTTCACTTCTTTTGGGACAATTGAAGTTATTTTCCTTGTCACAGATTTAATTACTGCGGATAACGGGATGAAATTTCCTTGAATTCCTGAAAAAAACAACATGATGGTCTTAAGGGAATTAATTAGTTGTTACGTAATTTGTAATTCTGAAAAGTCTTCCAAGTGCCGAATGAAAAAATGCTGCCGTCTTAACAGCAGAACATCTGTTGTTAACAGTCAGAAGAAACCTGTCGCGTTCTCTAATAGCATTCCTCAGTTCTGATTTCTTGTGGGGTACTTCCTGTTTAATAATTTAATATCGTGCCTATATAAACACTTTGATGGCTGACGTTGATTCTAACTATGTATAAAAATTCAGTTTCTACGTCAGAGATAAGATATTTCTTCTCCATTATAATCACAAATCTGGTAATGCCGTGGAGGAAAATAATCACTGTTTATTGCTAGTTTCAAGTAAAACGCATAAATAAGCTACGTGTGCAAGGTAAAGTATTTCAGTGTTACAGTAGGTGTTACATTTTTTATTACTCTACTGTAAATGGTTAAATGACTTATGGCGATTAACACAAAAGGAACCGCAGGAGGGAGGTACAGCCTTCACTTAAGTTGTGAGTTTCGCCACCTGTGACACATGGGTAAAACACACAATGTAAAGTTTAACAAGTAAATACCCCAGTCAAGGTATAAGGTTGTCCCTGCCACAAACATTTACATGGCGTGTAGCTGTAGCCCCATGTATTCTTATTCTCGATAGTAGGTGGAGGCGAGCGGTCAGCTTCACGCCACGGCCTCTATACCGTCGAGGATAGGGTCCTCCTGTACCCAGTTTAAAGAAATCTCGATGGTCTCCATTCTCGGACTGTACTGACTAAGCATTTCCTGTTCCTTGATATAGTTGTATCTGTTTTAAATTTAATTACAGGTACGGGTTACAGAGCAGTTTCCACTTTAATAATATCAGGGTTATGGAACCCACACCCTGCATAGGCGTACATATTTACATGTTCACTGCACTTGCGCACGTGGACCTTCCTCTATCAAATGCATGTCTCTCATGGCCGTCTTCCCTACCCGCTGGCTGTTTCTATGCAATTCTCTGACGTCACTTCCGTGAGTAATTAGTCCAAGTGACACGCCCCCCTTGGGGAGATCATTCTTTTATTATTAAGTTCTTCCCCCGCCCCTTCCCTTCTTGCTTCTCTTCTTCCCACCAGAAACTCCCTGTGGGCTAAAATTTATTAAGGTCTAAATTAAATTAGGCGTATTATTTCACTTTGCTCGCGGAGAAAGCTTGCAGCTGAAGTCATAAACAATGCAGCATTCTTCCTACGCTCCGTCAAGAGCGAAATATTGAGGATGGGTCAAAAACTTTTATAATGGGGAGAAAGCTGGCTTTTTAATGCTATTATTGTAGCTTTACAAGTCATCATGGACGCTTACTTCCTGCGTGTACAACAAGCTTCATTCCTCATACGTTCAATTTATTGTTAATTTTTCTTGCATTTAATAACTACTTCTTATGAACAAGGGTAGTGGACGAAAATAATTACAACAACTTTGAGAACTGTAGCGTATTTCTCATTTCATTAAGGCGAATTATTTCTGAAAACAAAATTAGTGCAAAAGTGACTGTTATTCTTAAACATGTTCGATATTTTGTTATGTGAAACAGTGGTTATTTCAGACACTACTATAGGCGGCAATATTTCTTATTTCTTTGGGCTTGCTTGAGGACACCTTCTTAACTGACTGGGGCGTGTAGTTTTAAAAAGCGGTGCATATTTGACTTATAAATCGGATAAACGCAAGAGAAAGTGTCGTGGCCCATTTTAGAATATTATTTAAAAATTTGCCTTCAAGATTGGGGAAAACAGGATACACACTTGACAGAATGAAGCGAGACACATCTCTGGGCTGAGTTTTGAAGTTGGAGTCTTCCCGAATATGAAATAGAAATGCTGGGTCCTCCAACGGGTCTTTTGCTTTCAGAGAAGAAGTAGACTCACCTTTATGCTGACAGCACTGATGCACGATATCCTCGAATTAATCGATATTTTCGTAACACGTGTAATTAACTTAAGTGTCGAGCCTGCGTTATGATAATCTGAAATAAACTATCGTGATTTTTATTGTTACTTATTTCGAATTCTTAAGCATTTACGGGCCGTATAATGGTCCAGGCGGTTAGACGCGGGCTTTAGACCGCGGGCTTAGTTTCGATCGCAGGTTAGTCAATGTAAGACTTGCGGTACGCAGAGAGGCCCTGGCAGGTTTTTTCCAGTACTTCGGTCTTCCCCTGTCAGCATCATTCGTCCAGTGCTCCGTAATCAGTCGCTCAACTGTCACCTACGTTATGTAGGCCTCATCTTAGAAAATTACAGCGTCGTTAGATAAAACACTTAAGAAACTTAAACGTTTAGAGATTAACCCATCTGGAACGTCCCCTCTAAATTTTTTGACAGCTGCGCGGACCTGCTGCTGTTGCTCTGAGCAGAAAATTTTTACACGACCTGAAGACTGTGCGGCACTTTAAAAGTTTTGTCGTAATATGCATAATAAGAATATTTACAATGAAAATTTAGGCGTTCCAGCTGCACGGCAACAATTCAGTGTGCGCGGGGGCATTTCAGCTACCGCTCGGCGGCGCACCAGCACAGCTTAGAGGGACATTGCCCATCTGTCTTGATCTAAATCGGAATCAACTTCTGAATTTGTTAATCTTTCCTCGACATTTGATCAGATTTCATAGCTGAAGTACTGCTTGTCCCTGCAAAGGATAATACAAACATAAAGGAAAAATACGGACGTACATCTATACCCGGCGCTAAATTTTACTCCACAATGCGGTACTGGAGCCGTCAAAACAGGAACACTATTGACTGCTTAGCCACTGTGATCCACCCGATATTTAGTGAATGGTCAGTATTATTCCTCCGTATGTAATCTGCTGTCACAAAACCACTACCACGTATCTTATATAAAATTCAGTAAGATGCAATGGTATGTGACGCTTGGAGTTCCACGGGCCACCACCAGATGGCAGGACAGCTATGAGAACATTGGAGTTCCACACCGCCACTAGATATCAGCAGACGTAAATACAGGGAACTGTGTACGATCTGAGCCTGTAATATGATTCAGTTTCTTTACGTGTTTTGTATGGACCTCGGAACAAACCGCGACTGTTTCCCATACAGCATTAACTGATTAATTTTTAAAATCCTATGGGGATGTGTCTAGTAGGCGTAAATTTTAGCTACGTTTATGTTTTGTATACATCTGTTACGAAGTTTGTCATACAAAATGTAACGGCGAAACTCCAGGAGGGTGTTCTGTAGGTCATTTGGAGCAAATTGTATCTAATAAACTGTAGGTCGAGTCGACACCTTTATCGAGTTACGCACTAGCGTAGCGTAGCACTGAATGGAAATATCTATTCTAAAGTGTCACAGTAGTGTTTAAGTTTCGTAGTTACTGCAACAAAGTTTGGAAGTGTCAACCATTAAACTCTGTGCGTGCTGCCAGTCTTTGTGCCACTGAATGTTACCACGGCATGCCGTTTTATTTATGCTCCCTTGTAACTGATGTCCTGCTTCTGGTTTACCACCTTGATATAGGCCTACTCTCGACTTCGTGCAGCTCCACACGTCTGTGTAGGAAAGCGGCTCGTTAGGTCCCTGAAACAGGCCCTCTCTGGCTTTCTAACTGCACCGTCTTCATTTCCGTACTAACCGGCATGAACTTGAGCGAGTGGTAGAAATGTTAATCGAAAACGTTGCCAATCCAGAGGAACAACATAAATAAAAGTGACTGAAATTAAACATGGAATTGTCACCGGCAATTACAAAGCATAACAACGGTTGGTCTGTTACAGATACGCCACACAAGAGTAAACGTCAAATGCATAATAATAATAATAATAATGTAAATTAAGTGCGGAATAGCTGCAACACTGCCTACCCTAGAAACATGATTTTTTCAGGTATATAATTTGCATACCCTGCATAAAGGAGATAAAGAGTAGTAGTAGTAGTAGTAGTAGTAGTAGTAGTAGTAGTAGTAGTAGTAATAGTAGTAGTGGTGGTGGTGGTAATAATAATAATAATAATAATAACGGTATTCTAACTGAATTGATTACATTCTTCATGAAACATTATTTTCTCCTGCATTTGCTTAGAATAAATGGGTATAAACCAAAGAGCGATTTAAAATATCGTCTGTTATGTAGGTGTTAAGTGTTACGAAACCAGTGAGTGCTAAAACCAGTCATCGAGTGGTTTGTGGTTTTAACACTTACTGGTTGTGGATCTATAAAATTGAAAACTCCTGATGTCGATTTAAAAATAGATCGAAATATGTCGAGTCTCGAATGAAACTGTTGTTAGTCTGTACCTGTGTGCTTTTATGGCAATAAGATGTGGTTATACCTAAGAATGTAATGTGTCTGCATTTCACTCCTGTTTCATTATTCAGAGGGGCTGTCCTACTGAATGTAAAGGTTTATTTATCTCTATGCAAGCCATGAAGGCATATGGAGGCGTGGAGGTGTAGCTTCACCCATTCTTAACTTCGGCATTAGAAGGGGGTGACGTCAGTTTTACGCCCCAGCCTCTTTACCCTATGAAAATTTTCACCACTATCTATTGAATAATAAGGTGGATGGGCTGTATTACCCGCTGTGGACGCTTTGAAGATCAGAGAAATTTGTAAATCGAACCACCTTTCCTCGGTCGCCCACCTCATAGCCTAACCACTACACATTCTGCACTATGTTATCCTGAAACGGTTTTAAATATTCACGTTTCGCCTGCTTTTGTAGGCAATCCTTGAGCAAGAACGTATTAAAGAGTAGACAGTACATTCATGTGGACAGGCCTTTGGCTCCGAATTCCACGTCTTTCTGTTCAACCCAGCCTTGACGTGCGGTTATAAATGACATCAGACAAGTATAACAATCTGTCCCTTCTACCCCAACTCAAAACAACATTTCATACGTTTCCTGCTCTAGTTCTACTGTCTTTCGGACTGCGGTGACCACCTTCCCACACGTCACACCATATCCCCCTTGTCACTGCCGAAGCCAGTAACAGAACCAGACAAGTTTTCATATAACCCACAATTTGTTCTCTGTCCCGAAGGGGGAAATTCATTTGTCCTTTGTACATCAAATTGATTATAATGGATACGAGCGTACGATCGAGAGGTTTGGTCTGTTGCTACAATAAAAATAAGTCATATGTGGTTATTGAGGCTGTCAGTATTAATGGAGTATAGACCTACATTTTGAGAGATTATACTGTGTGGCAGTCCTAATTCCTGTAAAAGAGTACACCTATCAACTGATATCTAGTGGCTTTGTTTCTTTTTCGGTGATTAGGTCACTTCGTTATCCTGGCCTCTTGGGACGATTTCGGTCGAAACAGCAAAAAGTGATTCGCAAACACTGGTTACGCAATAATGGTAACCACGAGTTTTATGATGAGGTGGGTCATAATTTGCACTATTTTTTCCCCAGTGACGCAACAGCCCCTAGTGGGAGAGGGTCTCCTCATTATCGAGGCTTCACGACCACACTCAAACGCACCAAACTCGGTAGGACTTCTCTGGACGAGTGATCAGCCCGATGCAAATACCTCTACCTGAGAACACACAACACTCACAAGAGACAGACATCCATGTCACCTGGCGGGGTTCGAACCCACAATCCCAGCAAGCGAACGGCCGCAGATCTACGCCAGCGACGGTGCGGCCACTGGGATCGGCAATTTGTACTCTTTGTCAAACATTATTAGTGTGGTCAAACCAAGGGTTGAGATGGGCGTGGCATGCGATTTATATGGGAGACTGGAAATGCTTACTAAATGTGGTCGCACATCCTTAAGAGACGGACAGCTTGGAAGATATAGGCGTAGATGGAAGGATAATATTAGGAGGGACCTTAAGGAAACACAACGTGAGGATGTGTGCTGGGTTTATGTGACTCGGCCTAGGATCCAGTGACAGGTTGATGCGCATTCGCTAAACAAGTTCCGTGTTTTACTGACAGTGATTCAGTTTCTTTATCTACTAGTAGTACAGCTGCCGGCAACATTGATAGTGCGGTCGATATTGTGACTGGTCTACGAGCAACCAAGGACTCGTGTTTCAATTCACGGTCAGGGCAATATTTTTATTTTCTTCCTATCAAAACGTACAGACCGACTTTGAGCACACACGCACCCTCCGATTAAATGGGTACGAGCGGCTCTTTCCTCGAGAGTAAAGCAGCCGAAGCATAAGACTAGAAAGCTGACCGCTCACCTCCATTTAGGGCAGAAGCTTCGATTGAATAGAGCTCCCCAGCCTTTAAACGACAGCTTATTGGAGCGGCAATCAGCTTGCCGAGGATTCTTCTCAATTCTGTCAGTTAAGAAATTCGTTTCGCCTCTTTTTCACTGTACCGGAAGATTGCGGGTTCGATTCCCGGTGGTACCATTGGAATTTTTCGTTGACATAATCCTTTCGGTTGCACTGTGGACCTGGGGTCGGCTGAGCTTCTAACAGAAATGAGTACCACGAATATTTTCTTGGGGGGGGGGGGGGGGGAGGTAAAGGCGGCCGGTGCGTAGGGCTAACAATCTTACCACCTTCATGTGTCGATTGTCTTAAAATCTGGGAGCCTCAACCTCCAGGAACCCTAAGGGCCTGTCCAGGCCTGTAATGGGATTGCCTTACCTTTACCTTTACCTTCAGCTCTGTCTCACTTACTTGAACACCACTTTTATTGTGCCGTAGCCTCGACCGAAGATCTTAATGTAAAGACCATACACGAGTGATTTTTCCTTGTGTCTATATCCGTAGGTCAGCATGATGGTTACTCTGACACATAGATACGCCTGCCTGGCGGACTGTTTCCCTCGTCCGCTATTTGCTGAGAATAAACGTGTCCGAAGCTTGTAAAAAATAAAAATAGGACATATACTCTGACTGTTAGAGTGAACGAGTCTGCATTATCCGTTTGGAGAGTGGATTATTTACATTAACAGTTTTGAATTTTTGGAATTAGCAGTGGATCGTGCCGCGTGTTGTCCCGTGAGTTACGAAATAACTGTTAAGTACTATGAAAACGACCTTACAGACCACAAAGCGTTAAGGGGCAACTAGACTGCATGTCCGTGTCATTCCAAACACCGTATGTTTAAGCTGAGTATGTTTAATCTTCCATGTCCTTTACAAATTATCGTAACATAGAAATCGCTACTTCGCTGACCCATAATAATTTTGAATTAGCTAACTATGAAATTTACGAGTTTTGGTGACCACCCACCACCTTCTAGCGCTGAGGTTGCGAATGGCTTGGTGTTATAACCCCACTTCCATCTGACATTTCGTTGGGTGACCTTTACCTTTACTTATGATACAAGTAGAAATATAAACGTTAAAAGAATCGTATTTTGAGACTTCTTTTTTTACTTTTCTTCTGCTTTGCATTTAATGAGGCGTTACATTCTTATAATCTGATTGGTAACTCCTTCCAGAATTTCTAAGGTTTTTTTATAGTTGTGTTAACAGATGTATATTTCAAGATAGCTACTTGTGTAGGGACGGTTAAACAGGCAATAGAGCTTTCAAATTCATGCCCCTTATAAAAGGAACGTATTGTTAAATATGCCGAAGCAAATTGCCCTGTCAGTCTAAACTCAGCTCCATAATTCAGCCCTAATAAACTAAAAGAAAGAAGAACGTTTTTAAAAGCGACAAAAAGTGCTGTATATCGTTATAGTATTTTAAGCTCATTTAAGTAAAATAAATTCTAAGACTGGGTTTTTTTAATTTTCCGTATCACGTCATGTTACTCTGTTAGTCTACGTTTGAAATCGACACTGAGGATGCGGGGAATGCTTTGTAGGCCTCCATATACATCGCATATCCCCCAGCAATGGTGGTGGCGGCGGCGGCGGCACTAGACTGCTAAATGATTTGTGGTTATTGCCAGAGTGCCGCATATGTTCAGAAGTTGACATGCAAATACATCATCTTCCCATCTCTCCTTCTCCCTTCCCCCTCTCTTTCTCAATCATATGGAGGCCCCTCTCCCCACTTCTGTTCGATCTGTATATAATCCACCCACCTCAGACGTGCAGCAGAACCCCGAAATATTCATTACGCCCTCTTACATTTCACTAAACTTGTGTAGTAGGGGTGTACAGCACTCAGAAAGAAGGGAAACTGACTCGCACGACAAAAAGGAATAAAGTAAACGCAACTTTGCTTTGTCTCAGAAGTCATTTAGCTGAAGCTGACAGTGTGGCGCATATAGGCCGAAATTTAACAGCATCAACCTTACGTGTTTTTGCTTGATTTGTTTTCATTTTCTATTGCCACACGATAATAC
Source organism: Coptotermes formosanus (assembly GCA_013340265.1). Classification (NCBI taxonomy): domain Eukaryota; kingdom Metazoa; phylum Arthropoda; class Insecta; order Blattodea; family Rhinotermitidae; genus Coptotermes; species Coptotermes formosanus. Next base: position 872,806 of record BLKM01004955.1, read on the forward strand.
CCAGACACATTTAACTCATTTGGTTCTTTCCTATAGTGCGCTAAGAGAGTGAGCGACAAAGGTAGAGAAGTGTTTTGTTTAACCACGCTGTAAATTGCAAAGGTTACATGACGTCGGTATTTGATGAATAAAATATGAGTATGGAACAACAGTGGAGCGCCACGCACTGTTACATAATCAGCAATCTGTGGTCTGATTTTTATGATCGTAGAGCGCGGTAATTTTTTTAATTTATAGATAAATACCGGGTTACTATGCTGATAGAGCCATGGGGCAGAGGGAAGTGTACGAAGATTTTGACGATACCCGTCCACGCGGTCGTCGACAGTCACATGTGTTAAGTTTAAGAAGCAGACTGATCAGAGTGTCCGGGACAACCATTTGATACTAATTAAATTCCACTTTAAAGAGACGAATTGAACGATTTAAAGAAAAATTGCTGAAGTCCCAGCCGAAAAGAGCTAATTTTGTTTGAATGTGGAAACTTTCAGCACAACTGGAAGAATTAGTGGAAGATGTGGTAGAGCAGGAGAAGTAATTTGACTTAGTAAAATAGGCTAATGGAATTTTAACTGGACTGAACTGAGGAATGGGGCACAAGCATTTGCTTTTGCGTTTTCGGTGTTAAATTGTAGGTTTCATTACAATTATTTTCGTAGGCAAGTATCTGATAAACATCCTTTCCATCTCGTTACTTCGAGGGTGTGTAAATATTAAGTTTGTAAACTGAGTACTTCATCTCTCACATTACAGATACGCTACATCCAGCCTCATGTGTTGGCTGCATTCCGACTAATTGTCGTCTAACTGAAAATCATTTAACATGACAATTTTGTTACTCCGTTGTGTTCACTGTCTTTAATTTTTGTTGAAGAATAAGTTTAAGTAATTTATTTAATGTGTTCCATGTCCGTGCACTGTATTATACGAAAACACTAATCACCAACAAATGCACAAAGAGAGTTTTATCATCAATCGTAACACACTCCTACATGTTTCGACCCTGCTGGGTCATCTTCAGGGAG
>BLKM01004956.1:7650-26303 GCA_013340265.1 Coptotermes formosanus
ACAAATCGCGTGACTCAGAACATCTCTGTACAGTACTTCTCGACAAATCGGGTGACTCACAACATATCTGTACAGCACTTCTCGACAAATTGGGTGACTCAGGACATCTCTGTACAGTACTTATCGGGAAATCGGGTGACTCAGAACATATCTGTACAGTACTCGCTTTCACTTCAGCTGCACGTCTAGGAGGTCTGTAAAAACGCTACGGCATAACACAAATAATACCTTCAGAAATAACTTATGTGTCAAAATATGTTTTCAACACCGTGGACCAGACGTGATACTGTTCCAACATCTGAACTCATTTACTGCATCACCGGGTACTTTCCGTACTAATAAAACTATAGCAGTCAATGACACTTGACCCATAAATGTGTGTCTGCTGATGATTTGTGTTGAAGAAAACATGTTAAGAGATTTCTTAACAAACAGTAAAACTAAAATTAATACGGAGTATCGAAACTATGCTGAACTCACCGCAAGGACCGAGATCTGCAGGTAGTACAGCTTCTGCCACTACACCCCTTAGGATCGCTATCTTCTGACTCAGTCTAGTGAGTTTTGCAGTCACAGACTTCTGCGTAGCTTCTCAATGGGGTTTTGAATGTTTTAAATACAATCCGCCTGGGGACTTCGGTTGAAGACTGACAGCGTTCAGGCCGTACATCAACTGGACGCACAGACAAAAAACTGTTGCAAGTTCGCACCAGCACCCGTGAACACTGACGAAGTAGCTACGATTCTGGAGGTCGCTGAAGATTAAACTTCTAGTTTGGAATATGTCACGCGGCCTTTCTCTGCGAAGTTTGTGCCTCGACTGCTCGTTGTCAAGGAGAAGCAGCGGCGATTCTTGACTGCTAACAATAGGGCTCTGCCCCCCCCCCTTCTTACCTCATTTAGCCCCTTGTGATTTACAAGTATTCTTGTTCTCGAGAATATGGTACCTACGAGGTCGTCGTTTCCACAATGTCCCTGAAATTCAGGACCAATCAGCGAACGTCCTAAACGCGATGCCAAAAAGTCAGTTCCAGCGGTACTTCCAGCAGTGATGGAAACGCTAGGCCCTTTGCAAAAACTCGGAAGCGGACAACAACGGCCAGTAATAAAGATAAGCCTATCTTTCATTATGGACTCAGTCCGGAAACTTTTGTATACTCCCTCGTGTGTGCAGTTTGTTGGTGGTGTTATGTACACTACTTCAGCGTATCTGAAGGGATGGTGGTTTTGCATGGAGGTACGACAAGGCTTCCATTTGGTAATGGAGAGTAAATGCTTACGTTGTCAATTCCAATAAAAAGCCTGTGCAACCCGCAAGACATGACGTCACAGCGCATTATTCGCAGGACGTAGTACCTTAATGATAACATTAACTTAGGAGCATTGCAAAACATAATGCGTTTCAAAGCAACTGAGGCACATCGAGCAGTACTGAGGAACTTCTATACCACTGACTTCCGCAGAGCCCTCTATTCCTTTAGTCTCCACTTAGTGCACTTTTAATCCATCAGAGCACAGCGGTAAAGATAGGCTGTATTTTTGCAAGGCGCAACAGCCCCTGTGGGTCAGGGCATCCTCATTATCGACGCGTCACGATCACATTCAGCCGCACCACACTCGGTAGCACTCCCCTGGACGAGTGATCAGCCCGACTCAGAGCCCTCTACATGAAAACACACAACACTCACAACAGACAAACATCCATGCCTCCGACGGGATTCGAACCCACAATTCCAGCACGCGAACGGCTGTAGATTTACGCTTTAGAGCGCGCGGCCACTGGGATCGGTAGGGATAGGCTATACGCATTCAAAACTACGCTCAGCCCACAATCGACATTTATGAGATGCGTGTGATTATCATAACAAACAGCTGTTTGTGTGTTGGTGTGGGGAAGGAAGCTCTGTGCACCCACACCGCCGCTGGTCCGTGGCGCTTAATCAGTTGACGACGCGCGCATACGTCTATTGTCCACCGCGGATGGGCGCGTACGTCGTATTGTCCTTTCAGTATCATGCTGCCGCATCAGCCTGCATTTTGCAGATGCAAGACCAGTATCATGATTTTGGATAATCCTGGCCAGTCAGAACTTCTGGTAATTTTGAAAGTAGCTATTAATTTTCAAAAAACACAGGCATGTCTTTCAGTTCCCACATACAGAAGAAAATCTTTCAGAAAAACTGCTCACGTCACAATAACAGATTTTTCTTTCTTCTCTGCACATTATTTTATTGGATTGTCTCTTTCTGAGAAAGTGGAAGTCAACACCTACACCACACCTACTGACATTTATGTATTCTCCTAATGGGAAAGACATGAAACTCCGTCGGTTTTCATTACTTCGAAAGGGAGTTGTTACTATGGCAACATAACGGGAAGGCACACACTGCAGATACGATGACACAAATCGTGCTCATACTGTCAAAGTGTGGCTGTACACGCGAAAGAAACTTCTTCAGTAAGAAAAAGAAACCAAACATTTAGTCCCTGAATTATTAATCCATCACACCTTAAAATAACCAGCTGTATTATTACAAAACAGTGACTCACTTCATCCCGCTCCTGACCCTCTCCAACGCTACGCGTAGGGTCGTTCCATCTCATTCGTTTTGTTCCTCTTCTCCTTCCCTCTTTATGTGTAAAGTACATTTGATAATCTACCCCTTGGGGCACAGAGAACGCGAATTCTCCATTTCTGTTAATGTCCCTTGATAATATCTGTCACTCTAACACCACTAAAAGATTAGCTACATCCTCACTCTTTCCTCTGTACCTTGTAAGTTACGCTGCCTACAACTGCAAATCTCATCTCCCCCACCTCTGTCTTTTTTTAAGTTTATGTCAATTTTTAACTGTTTTATTTAACTACGCTGTCAGTTACGAAGATTATATAGCATTGTCGATAGACAAGTAAATGGGTACAGAGCACTAGTGGAATGATACTGACAGGGGAGACCGAAGTACTGGGAGGAACACCTGTCACAGTGCCACTTTGTCCACCACAAACACAAAAAAGACTGGCCTGAGATCAAATCCGGACCTCCCAGGTGATGTGGGAGGATCACCAACTTCCTAAACACAAGACCTGTTCTTGAGGTTACAACATTATGATACTTTCACCACCTGCACCATGTTCTTAAACTTCAAGGAAATCTGCACTTGTGCACACAGTGTATCTGCTTATGTCGTATGATTCTTACAATAAACAGTGATCTGTGACACTAAATAACACTAACCGATTGGGTTTTATGATGGGAGACGGGTTGTGTTCTCTGTGAGGTAGGGAATGCATGTTTGTATGTAATTAGACGAATGCGAGTCTTCAGATAATTAACTGGACTATCCCACCTGCAAGTCGAGCTTATCAGCACACTAAAAATAAATATGTACGACAGCTGAAGCCAAAAATACCAAGCGCTGCTTTTCAATTAGCAAACATCCCCACGCCAAGGGAAAAAGATTTCTTAATCCAAGAAAAATCTAGACATTAAAAGAAACCATAATGGGAAACAGTACGGGCGACATTCGTAAAAAAAAGACACAAATCAATGCCATAGAGCAGTGTCTCTCACACGTTTTTGCTCGCAGACCCCTTCTGGCTTCTAAAAATAACCACGGATTCCCACATCCTTGCTCATACAAATACCAAGTATCCTCATCTTAGGTATCCAAAATTAAAAATGTATATCTCAGAACTGGTTTTACACGCATGCAGCTATGAATACACACCAGCAGCATATGTGACAATGCATTGCATGATTTTACCTCAATTAGAATTACTGTCGCTCGCTTCATGGCTACAGGGGATTTCTTAATTAGGTATTCTAAAGGTCATACGAAATAAAAAGCTCCGCAATTATTTTTAACAAAGCATTATTCCTTTAATTAGAAATATAAGTAAACTTCAAAGTAGTCATTTACAGAATTGTAACTACGGATCCCCTGGGAACTGGTCGCGGATCCCTTGGGATCCGAGAAGCACACTTTGGGAACCACTGCTACAGATGATACACTTAGGATCACCAAGTGTCTGGACACAGTGCTTGTCAATCTTGTTGCTCGCCTGCCAGTAATACAAACAAAACATACATGCGCCTACAAGCAAAAGGGTAAAGCAGTCCCTGTACAGACCTGGAGAGGACCAGAGGGTCCCAGGAGATTAAGGCTCCCAGACTTCAAGACAGTCGGCACATGAAGGTGGTAAGGTTATCAACCCTATGCACCGGCCGCGTTTACCCCCAGGAAATATTCCTGGTACTCATTTCTGTTAGAGGCTGAGTCGACCCCAGGGCCATAATGCGACCAGAAGGCTCATGTCAATGAAAAATTCCAATGATACCCTCGAGAATCGAACCCGCGACCTTCCGGCTTGTAGCGATTTGCCTCAACCAAGTGCGCCACTGCGTACAAATTGGTATTGAAAATATTAATACCAAACATTTTCTCCTCCTCTAATTGACCTTTTACGCAGTTAACATTAACTGTATAACATTTTAAAGCAGTACTGAAGTCTTAAAGCAGTACTAAAGTATTAAAGCAGTACTGAAATATTGAAACAAAATTATCACTAAGAACAGGAATTCGACTAAAATGTTTTTATCCCTCCTAACTTTTATTGAGACGCCTGAGCTGGTTTTGACGATATCAAATAGTCGATTGTACGTGGCACAAGACTAATGGCGAGGGTCAAGTCCGGTCCAGCTGCAGGCAGTTTCGCTGTCTGGTCTTCATAATGCCATGACAGAAAAAAAAGCATTCGGAGAAATCTAATTCCTCCACATTCAGGGCAGGAGTATTAAAACAGTCCCAGTAAACTTGGACGTCTGTATATTTACTGTCGAAGTATTTAGTTACGATTACGACCTGAGCCCTAGCAAGCACTTTCTAACTACTTTCATGCCAAGATAACAAAACAGAAGCGACAGTTCGGACTGAGAATGTGAATCGGAGGATCCCCTTCTTCCAGACTATGTTACGTCGTGGCGCATGACAAGCTGCAACACACCGCCAGTCACGGATTTATCTTCCAACACCGTCTTACCTCAGCGCCCTCGCTTTCCACAACTACACACAGAATCACCTCAAATCTTGATTTACGATGTAGTAAAGATACCCTTTATAAGGTCACTAAGGCTCTGCTTTGCGCTGTCATTCGTCACTGTCTACAAAGCAGGGGAACACTAAAGGTCTGAATTTTATAAACAAGCTGCGTCTTCTATAGGATACGCCACAGTTTCAGCTGGGTGTAAGACAGGTAGAAACGCGAACGTAATTCCGAATACAGCAAAAATTCGTTTATCCGGCACGACTGGGGCACTGGGTGTGCCGAGAGATCGATTTTACCGATATATAGAACGGTCGCTTAAGGAAAGCAATTTTAATGCAGGCTATGGCGACAATATAAAACGTTTGAAGCTAATCTGCGAGTGTGGCGCCAGCAGAGGAAGAGTCTAAAACGATCCAGACTGTTCTGGAGCTGTTTATGTGCACCTTTGAACACTGTCTAGTGACAGTAAGAGACAGAGAAACGCGTACACTTTTCCAATGGCGCAACAGCCCCTCGTGGGCCAGAGCCTCCTCATTATCGACGCTTCACGATCACACTCAGACACACCACACTCGGTAGGACTCCTCTGGACGAGTGGTCAGCCCGATGCAGAGACCTCTGCCTGACAACACACAACACTCACAAGAGACAGACACCCATGCCCCCAACGGGATTCGAACCCGAAATCCCAGCAAGCGAACAGCCGCAGACCCACGCCTCAAACCGCGCCGCCACTGGGATCGGCAGTGCGTACACTATCGGGCAGAGAATTGGCATTATAGAGACAAAAGACAGAAATGCATATTGCAATAGACTGTACGGAACATTTGCTGTCAAGAAGAGTGCGCCTTGAGTGCTGGCTCCTGGTCTAAACGCCATGTGCGCTTGAGACTGTGAGTGTGTGAGTGTGCGTGTAGAGGCACCTAAAGTAATATTGTGAGAGCAGATCCACTGCAATATTGTGACGTTACTGTTGCTGCTTGTAACAGCTTGCCAACGACGACGTGCTGTGCCTGTACGTTACAAGCTTACATATAACCACACACCGTCACTTCTAGGGTATATCTGTCTTCAGTCGCTAGGGAAGTCTAGAATATTTTATAATGAAAGAACCCATCCATTCGGAAGAATGGAGAGGAAATAAATTACACGCCTAAAACCTTTTTCTGCCACGTATATTATAATTTCCTATCTTTATATTAACTGCTTCAGAGCGCGACTTGAAATGAGTGTCATGTGCCACACAACGTATTTTATTATAATTAACATTTCAGTAAGTTAATTTGTGGGATGATTAAGTCAAGGAAGAGTAGAAGAGAATAGAATCGTGCATGGGGAACTAGGAACACGTGGCCTGAAGAAAAAAAATTGGGTGTGTGTGGAAAGATAATATTAAAAAATAGGACGAGCATGCATGGACCGGATTAGTGGGGCTCATTATAGGTCCAGTAGTGGGGCCTCGTGACGCAGTAATGAACTGCAGTGTACTGAACACCAAGCATCGCGCGCAGTCAACGTAACTTGCTTACTGTATTTCACTACACTTCACAAACAGTTAAGACATGTTTCGACCTTTCGGATCAAGCCATCTTCAGGTCCACATACATACAACTACCTCTGGAAATTTTAAAATATTTATGGTAAATTTCTTGGTAAGCTAAGCAACTATCACCTCCTTCAGAAGGGATGTTTCATGGAACTCGCTTAATACAGTACGTACAACGAAATTTAATTTCATTTATATAATAATACTAATAATGATAATAATAATAATAATAATACACTAATATCTTTAAGGACGAGAAATTTGCATTACATAGAATTGTATTTCTATGGGCAGATACTTCTCTCATCAAGCGCAAAAAAGACATCAGCAACGTGTGTTCGCCCCATGATATTGTCACCGACAACTGTTCGGAGCATTTCGCGCGTTTCCGCTGCAGTTTCCCTGAGTTTGAAGCAAACTTAACGCAAATGCATTATTTCTTCAAAATTGCTTAAAATGCACAAAAACCCATTCAAAAGCTATGCGGAGGCTTTTGGCTGCAAAACTCACTAGAACATAGCGACACTACGGCACCTACTGGCAGAATGCTGTAACAATTGCGATTCTGGTTGGTGACGGGAACTTCTTTTATAAGGCTTCACAAAAAAAAAAGGGGGGGTAAAGCAATCCCATTGCAGGCCTGGACAGGCCCTGAGGGTTCCAGGAGGCTGAGACGCCCACATTTAAAGACAATCGGCACATAAAGGTGGTAAGGCTGTCAGCCCTACGCATCGGCCCCCTTTATCCCCCAGGAAATATTCCTGGCACTCATTTGTGTTCGAGGCTGAGTCGACCCCAGGGCCATAGTGCGGCCGGAAGGATAATGTGAATGAAAAATTCCTATGACACCACAGGAAATCGAATCCGCGACCTTCCGGGTTGTACTGCAGTGCCCCACGCCTTCACATAGCAGTCCATTCAAAGTAAACGCACAGAGAGTTCAGCTGCGTCTGCAATACCCAACAAAGCACAGTCACAGTCCTAACTTTACCTGATGATGGAAGGAGGTCCGGCTTATGAAACATTGTTTTTAGCAACGAATGAGACGACGGAAGGTGTCCAACACATGTGCCAGTCGTGAATCCCTTACATTTGCATTAGTCAAACTTCTAGGTTAATAAAAGTGGGAAACGCTTCACTACTTACGGACAAACTTCGAAAAAAAACTCCGTCTTGGAGTTGACCAAGTAATAGGCACCTACAGTGTTTGATCTTTTTTTCACAGGACGCGTTAATCAAGAGACTGGGGCCAAATGCCCATCCCTTCACGATGGAAGTGACACCCCTCGCACCACCCAGTGTCCAGCTGGTGCCCGCGAAGGAGTACAGCGGCGCCCCCATCGGGACTAGCTATGACGTTCGAGCCTATGCTGGTACGTCATGCCTATAGCTTACATTGTATCACTCCACAGAGATACATATAACACCAGTACCCCAGCAAGTTGCATTACTTTTTCGCAGGATGCATCCCTCACGTTCTTCCATTCTCGACATCCGCCTAACGTGGACCCCATATGCACGCAGCTACATAAAAGGGTACAGTTGTCCCTGTTCAAGCCATGAAGGCACACAGGCGGAGGACACGTGTAACTGCACTCATTCGTAACCTCGACACTAGGTGGAGGCGAGTGGTCAGCTTCACACCCCGGCCGCTTTACCTCCAGGGGAAAAACCCCCCTGTACACATTTGAGGCTGGTTGGGCCCCACGGCCAGTTTGGACGTGCTGTGCATGCGAAAAATCTCGTGCCCCACCCGCAAATGGAGCCCTGGATGTTACAGCCCGTAGCCTGGTCACTGTGTCGAATAGAGTACTGCTTGAAAACGAAACTGCTTGCTGTGTATGTGCCTTGTCTGTGTGTCCTCAGGCGAACTGCATTACCTTATAATGCCGATGCCAAAGACGAAGTGTGTTTTCCACACGTCTTATTAGCACGTACTTGTGCCAATCAGTTTGTCCCACGTGTCGTTCTCCATAGCGAAAAGACTCTGTAATTTTCAAAACCCCGCCCCACAGCATAACAGACTTGTAGTAAGAACTATCATCCACGCTGCATCAACAAATCCTTGAATCCCCGAGACGCCTGAAATCGATCCTGGTATGTACTAAAGTATTCTGTAGAGAAACACAGAGACGGCAGGCTAATAAAATGCGCGGTGCTATGATATCGTGTTGTGATAAAGCTCAAAACCACTCGTTGGTAGGTTAACGGCCCAAATAAATAAAGGGAATTTATATTCTGGAATTACTGATGAATAAACTGTTCTCGACTTGCTAGGATGCAGAATCACCTAAGGGTGTCATTCGTAACATTCACATTCATTACATTATTTACCAGTTCTCTGAATTTATATATTAATTACACATTTCGACACAAGCTCAGACACAATGATGCAGGTAAACATTAATGACTTCCGGAATGTGAACCTGTGTAGTCCGGTGGAAGTACACCGATTTTTGGAGGAACCTATTGCCTTCACCTTCCACCCTAAATACACAGGCAGTTTGTTCCTACAGAACGCTGGTAAAATCTACCAGATACACGGGCTTACAGTCTTGGTGGTGGTGGAGGCGGTGGTGGTTACATTCCCTGAGAATGAAAGGTATGAGATGCCGACGCCTTGCGTCCTGAACTGAACTTCACAGACCTGACCGCCATCCACCTGCTGCGACACCGCCACTACGAACCGCCGGTCCCCGCTCTCGTTCGTGTCCCACCTTGAGCTGGCCACGTGCCTATCTGTATTGCATTGCCACTGCCATCCGTATTTGTCTGTCACTGCCATCTCTCAGAGCACAGGTACAAAGTTCCATTTACTTACTTATTCACCTTTAGGCGCGTCCACGAAACAGTTGCGCCGACTATTCGCTTGGTCATGTGTGTCCGCCTGCCTGTCTGTCTGTCCGCATGGAACAACTCGGCTCCAACTGGACAAATTTGCGTGAAATTTATATCGAGACTTTTACTTCTTCGTTGAAGAGTAAACAGGCTGCAACGAAAATCTCAAGATTCTTTGTTGAACTTCAGAGTGTATAGAAGGCAACGACGGCGATAATTTAGGCGTTCTTTACGAAGTGAAAAAAAGTTTCGTGTGTAAACCATGTCACGCCTGTAACGTGGCATCAGTGAAAAGCCGTTTGTTAGATTTTCATGAAATTCTGTACAGCGGCTCTAAACAAAACGTTGTCCAGCCAGCGTCAGTTTCGTAAAAAGCGGCTTCGTGAGTCATACTTTATTTAACGCCGTAAATACATTTCTACCCGTACTTCCCACTTTTTTCCGCCGATGTAAACGTAATGCCGCTGAGGACTCGTGATTTTCGAGGCAATTGGCGCAGTAAACGTCATACTTTACTTAAGGACTCCAATGAAATATTGCCCTTCTTATTTGGTGCAACTTGAATAAAACTCGGTACGACATATGTCCACACAGTGTGCTAAGTAACCGTGCGTTTCGTACAAATCAGCTTAGGGAAAGGCTTGCTTTGGCTACAGACACAAATACAGTTGAACTTGTCAATAATTTTAATGTGGGCCAGCCCGTTGTGCATATATCAATAATGTAACATAAATCTAAAATAACCGTACAGCACAACACCAATTCCATATGTATATTGAGATGTTATAAAACACACCACATGTTTCGGCCTTAATTGGCCATCTTCAGGTGTGAACAAAGTGAACGTTTAAAACAGGTTAACATGTGAAGAAGGATATTTTGGCTGTGCAATAGTTAATGTAAATGCCACCGGTGAGATATCACACGATAACATACAATGTTAACCTGTCTTTAACAGTTCACTATATTCACACCTGAAGATGATCAATCAAGGCTGAAACACGTAGCGTGTGTTTTATAACATCTAAATACATATATTGAATTAGTGTTGTGCTGTGCGGTTATTTAAACTGCTATTGCATTACAGTTGAACCCGGTTATAACGACATTGGTTTATGCGACACCTCGTCTATAACGTCAGTTAGCCTTTGGTACCAATTAGTTCTTCACATTATACTCTTCGGTTATAACAACACTCCTTTTATAACGACACAAAATATTCAGTCATTTTCATGACGTTGTAACTAAGTTCAACTGCAATTCAGTTTAATGCACCTGCACGTAACGCTGTGCGAGATTCGCGAACATCGGATCAGGGAGCGCTGTGCTTTTAGTACGGACATAAATGAAATTACATTCACAGGTGTGGCATGAAACGGTATGATACGTTGAAAGTAAACACCGTGGCGGTAAACTCTGCGTACTGCGTCACGGAGTACTCCATACGCAGTGTTGTTAAACCATCACACTATACGCCGTGCCTAGTGTCCGCATACCTGCTCACTCGTACCAATCAAATTAACTGACAGCAGAAGTAAGGTCCTTCTTATGACCTTCTTCCGGCGGCCCTAACTTTGATACCGACGAATATTCGGATAATGCACCTCAGTGTTCCCCTGGGGCCCACACGACCGGCCATTCAAAATATGATCTGGAACGCGAGGCTGAATATCAAGCGAATGGTGGAAATTCGACCAACAGACAGAGGAAGAGCACACAGCAGCGGTCCATGTGTCCTGTGTGACCACTAGAAGTACAGAGGCGCACAGAATGTCACTGTTATTTTGGCAGCCCTCTTCCCCCCCCCCCCCCCCCCGAATATCAATTTTCATCTCACCGAGAAGTTTGATAAGTCTGGTCAGAGAATCTGAGAAAGCAGAACTATTACAGGAAGAGAATTTATGTGCGAACTGTGTCCCTCAATTTTCCCATGGATATAGGCATAATGCTTTAGAACTAGGTTACAGTTGCTCGAAGACACATACATTGTTTACTGTTTAATAAACTAGATATTTCACACCGCGACACACAAGTTACGCCACACTTGAATGCTATGCACTGTACCTGTCCCTACTTCCACTTACCCAACTACGTTCATTAATAATGCAGACAACATTCGAAACGCCAGACAGTGGCCGTGAGAATTCTAACTTCCTCAAGTGTGTTATTTAACGACGCTGTCAGTTGCTAAGTTCATGCAGCATCGGTGATGAATATGGAGTGATGCTGACAGGGATTAACCGAAGTGCTGGCAGAAAAATCTGCCCCAGTGCCACTCTGTCGACCGCAAATTTTACGCGGACCGGACTTATATGAGCGACGAGACCAAACCGCTTGAGCCACGGCACTTGTACTCTCCGCTCCAACACCAAAACAGTGTCGCAGTAGTGCCAACTTGTGAACTGGAAACAACACACTTAGCCCTTGAACATTCTGTGTTGACACATCGGTGTGTCAGCACTGATACCGTCACACTTAAAATGCACATCATTTGTTAAAGACTTTATGACTAGGCAAGATAGAGTGCAGAGCTCTGTAGACGTTTAGTTCAACGACACTAATATGACATAAAACTACACACACGTACAGTAGGCCTACCTCCTTGACAGCCTACACACAGACCCCCAGCGTTAACGATCACTAATGAAATGCAAGGATGCTGTGATAGTTGTCGGTAGAAGACGAATGGAGGGGGGGGGGAGACAAAGACAAAAAGCACAAAGATTGAAGAGAGAATGCATGTCAGTTACGAAGAAGCAAGTGGAACTGGAACAGGGAAGGACAGGAATTAGGGGTAAGTGTGCGTCACAGTGGCAAATGGGGGTGGGGGAAGCGATAATCCAACAAGAGATAAAACAGTCTATGCCTATGATGAGCACAGTAAGTGTCAGTGCAAGCTACAGTGCTATGTGGAATGCCGGTATAGGCCATGCAGATAACGAAGCCAGCCCGTAATTTAGTAAATTATTTTATTGATGTAATCGCATCAAAGCGCGGTAACGAACCTTCGTGTTCCACAATATAGGGTTAATTTCTTGATGGCATTATATCAAGTCTTTGCTGAACTACCAAGAACGCGTTTCCTTAAAGGCATAATATTCGAGGGCACTATCGCAATACATCCTTATTGCTGCGCAGTAAGCAAGCACTCCGCCAACAGAAAGCTATTACGGGGCACAGCACTGTCACAGCAGGAGGGCGCATTCACACCACAACTACTAATATTTTCTAGTAATTTTTAAGCACGCGCATCTGAGCGCTATGCTTTTTGTCATGACGTAACAGACCGACTACATTAGCGTACCTCAAGACGTGCACATCTGGTTCGACTGAGCGAGAAGCAGCGTGATACTGAAGAAAACTGCATATTGAGGAATTTCAGGACTTCTACTCGCTACCAAATATTACTCGCGTCAGCAGATCAACAAGAATGAATTGTGCAGGGCATATGGCACTTACGGAACACAGGGATTTGGTGGAGAAAACCGACGGAAAGAGACCACTTGGAAGAACTAAGCGTAGGTAGAAGGATAATATTAAAACAATCGTAACTAGGATAGGAAGGCGGCGACTGGATTTATCTGCGTCAGGATAGGGACCAGTGACGAGCTGTTGTGCATACGGTAATGAACCTCTGGCTTCCATAAAATGAGGGGGATTCTTTACTAGGCGAAGAACTCTACTCGAGGGCGTTAGCTACTTAATACGATTCGATTCAATTTATGGCATACAAAATGTCGGCATCCTGTAATGATATCGAGAGTTCTGTGCACAATTCAAGTGTACGAATATCAGCCTAGTGTCGACAAACGGACCTGAACATCCACCATGCTTGTGCTTATCGAATTACACGTCTCGTTACAACAAACGGAACCCAATAAACGAACTGGCACTCGTGTTGCATCGCAATAACAGGCCACGAGCCGTAATGACGTCATGACCCTCCGTGGCAGCTCGGAATAACTGGAGTTAAGAGACAAAGTGTCTGGATTACATACGTAGGAGCGGAGTACAGCCTCATGCCGTCTGGTACAGATCCCACGGGAATTCTTGGGGTCAACGCGGGTCAGCGGAGGTCAGTCGGCTTATTTAACATGGGTCAGCGGAAACAGAAATTGGAGCAGAGAAAGCTCTAATTTCTTGTCGTGTCGCAGTTAGGGGTGGTATTGCGGGAAACAGATACACGAGAAGTCAGGTAATTATGATGTCATAAGCCTATAACGACGGCATCGAATTCAGACTGGCTTTCTTCAGCTGTGTGGCATTTTGCTTGGCATTATGGCGATCCGGTTCCGTCTGCTGCTTCCATCTACGAGGCAGCACAAGTGAGTTGAGTACAGACCATATGATGTGACAATAAACAGAGGACTGTTCGGTTATTTAGGCCTATTTTTTTCCATTGCGCAACAGCCCCTAGTGGGCCAGGGCCTTCTCATTATTGGCGCTTCACGATCACACTCATTTAGTCACACCACACTCGGTAGGACTCCTCTGAACGAGTGATCAGCCCGATGCAGAGACCTCTACCTGACTGCCCCCGGCGGTATTCGAACCCGCAATCCCAGCCCGCAAGCGGCTGCAGACCCACGCCTTAGATCGCGCGGCCACCGGGATTGGCACATTCACCCTGCAAATGGCAACGCCATTAGCCCCTCATTTGAAGTATGCCTGTTCTACAGTACTGGACGTCCCCAGCCAACAGCAGATCCCAAAAGCCGAAATTACACTCGGCAATACCTGCATATCAACCTGGCGACTCTCAGACATGAATCACGGACTGCCTAATTACTGGACACAAGCATTTCACCTCTTCAAGCCTGGTGGTTACTTCATGTACCACCGGCTTTAACATTAAATAAATTCCACGTTGTGCCCACAGTGTATTTGTCTTCTGTATGGATCTCAGAACAAACAGCGATTGTTTCCCTATACAGCATTGACTGATTGGTTTTTATAACCGAGACGGGGTATGCTTACTGCGCGGTACAGACTGAATCTTTAAACATAATTAAGGTTGGTCTTATTCTTTAAAGGCTTCGTAAAATAAATATGTACCACTCCTCGAAGTATCAGTCTCCATTTTTATATCGTCACCACCGAACTGCGCCCCAGCACATCCACAACCCCACGTCCATTTGATGCAAACTTTGCGTACAGCGCTGACCACAGTCCACATTAACAAAAGCTAAGCGGCTTCAGCTAATATGCCCCTATCTTCTAAAGACCTGTTAAACTGAAACACCCAGTCGTATCTTAACACTATCGAATGCACAGCTTCTTGCTTGCTGTTTGCCTATTCTGTGCAGTTACTCTCAACTCGCTGCTTGAGACTGAATAAGATAAGAGAACTGAACAGTTTGATGCCACTTGCAAATTCAAACTGTGGTTTCACGTACAGGATCAAGTGAACCACGCCCTGTCTACGCAGTGACAAAGAGCAGAGGTCACACAGCACTGCAGCACTCGTGCGCAAGGTCTTGGGTTATAATCTCGGACCAGGCACAAGACATTCCCGTCTGAAATGCTGCACTAACCAACCACAAGGCAGAAGACCATGCCTAAAGACTCTGCAATTCCTGAGTGGAAAAAGAAATTAACTTTCTCGTGAAACTAGGTCAACTATCGTCTTCAAAACAGTCCGGTAATGGACCTTATCCCGTCCACATTTTCATGGCCTCATAACGCACATTTTAGTATTATCCCCTGTATGCACAGTCTCCCAAGTCGTCTCCTCCTTTGAAATTGTTCGATTAAAATCCTGAGAACGTCACATTACAATGCATGCTACACAGTTCGCTTATCTGATCCGCCTTGACTGAATCACATTAGTCTCGTCAGTGCGGAATATGCAGCATATCAACTCGTTCAGAAAGTTTCAAGCACTGTGCTCACAACACCGTCAGTCTGTGCCCTCTCCTTAGCACCACACACCACCATATATTGGGTTCACATCTCAACCTTGGCCACCACCGCATCCCTCCACGCCCTTCCGATCTCACCCGTCACAATCCTTTCTGTAACCCTTAGTTGTACGCCAACTAACCAGAGCGGTTGATAAAGTGCTGTTAAACAGGCCAACCAACGCACGCTACTAAAAACCGTTTAAGCTGGATCAATTATAAGCGTAAAGTTGTGCCTGGACTTAATTAAGCACAACGCTGACTTCAGCACTAGAGAAAGACGAGCGGTTAGCTTCACATATCGGCAGCTCGAACCCCGGGGACGATAGGACAGAAGGCTAGGTGGGGGGGGGGGGGGCAGAGCCGGTCTGAACACTTCACCGGGAATGGAAGCACGGTTCCCCGGCCGTCAAGCCGGCAGCCTGCCTAGTCACTAACCACTGCGCTATCATCACCATATCAACACTAGCCAGGTTTCCGCCATTAACACTCACGCTGCCATCTGGGTATCGTACGCTGCTTTACATGCCCGATGCCCAACTGTTTCCTCCGCCTCAGCTCGGCCTCGGCCTCACAGGGAACCAGGTAGTGACCCATTCACTCACTCGCAGCAAGTGCATTATACACTGGGAGACACAACTGTTCTGTATCTATTTCCTCTCCCATTTCGAATAACAAAGCATCGACAATATTAGGCAGGATGACTCAGTACAGTGACTAGGCTGCGGTTCTTTTTTTGGCGGGGCACAAATCTCTCTCCGAACTCCCAGGATCCAGACCGGCCGGTGACGACCATCACGCACAGCCCTCTAGTGTGGACGTTAAATTGTGTGATGCTACACCGCCACTGCCCCAACACTTTACAGCACAGGGACACGTACGCCCACACTATCTAGTGTTAGCACACCCGTGCACACGTCATATTAGACTGCACGCTGCACAGATCTGACGGAGAAGTTGCCGCACCGGCACGGCGATTCTCCGCGTAAATGTTGAGACCCGGTACCAAGAACAGTGTTTTATTAAATGACGCCATTTCAACTGCCCTGGGTATATAGCGTCAACTAAGAAAAGGCAAATGTTTTATGGAGAATGGGGAAAGGAGGTGCTGTGTTCGAATTTGCCTGTATTTGTACCCGGACACAGAGCAACCATGAATTTAATTGTGCAACGTTGCAGAGATGTCAGAAAGTTGGACAGTGACACTCTTCGTGGCATATGAATGTTACCATTTCTCTCTGGACTTCATAGCTCATTAAAATGAAATCATGCCTCCGACGCCTGAAGCCTCGCGTTTCAAACTTCAGTCCCTACTCCACAGAAAACCCACTCCGTCTCCATTATACAACTAACTGGCCCATGCTGTTTGGGAACTAACCACTCTTCAGTGTGATAATCACATAAAGTAGTCGCTTAATGTTGCACAAAGTGATATACATAGTTACCAGTGTGGCTTCAAGCGTTAAAATATGCCACTTCTGTGTAGGTTCTGCACAAATTCCAAGCCTGATCTATCATTCCGCGAGAAGAACACAGATTAAAGAGGTCTGGGAACAACGCGGCTACATAAAAAAGTGGCTAGGTAAAGCAACAAAGTGGCTAGATAAAGAAAGGGGGTAGAAAAAGCAACGAAGTGGCTAGGTAAAACAATAAAGTGGCTAGATAAAGCAAAAAAGTGGCTAGATAAAGCAACGAAGTGGCTAGGTAAAACAACAAAGTGGCTAGTTAAAGCAACAAAGTGGCTACAGAAAGCGACAAAGTGGCTATGTAAAGCAACATTGTGCCTAGATAAAGCTACAAAGTGGCTACGCAAAGCAACAAAGTGGCTACATAAATCGACAAAGGACTATCGCTAAAAAGGCCGCATAATATTGCCAAGACAATACATCAGGTAGAGACAGGTCGAGCATTTTGTATAAATGGGGTAAAATCAGAGAAATTGGTTGAGACACGTATCAGTAGATAGGGTAATATTAAAACTGATTTTGAATAAATATAGAGCGCAAAGTGTGGACTGGATTCATCTCACTGAGGACAGAAACCAACGGCAGACTTTCGTGTCATTAAACTGAACTCTGAAAAACAAGACTGTTTACCCTGAAGATGGCAATAGGAAATCCCGCCGAGACACTGATACATGGCGTCATATCTGAAAACACTGGAACCTTCAAAACACCAGAGCTGTTTTAGGACAGGCGTAGCGCAGACATGAGGAACTACTGTTACTCTGAACTCATGTGGGGTTTGGCCAGACAGCACTGTGCTCTGTCCACAGTGCTTCTTGCAGCTGACGGAGTTAAGTGCCAGCCATTCAGTTGTCTGACTGTTAACAACAGCAGTATGAACTTAAACAAAAGCCTTCTTTTTGTGCTGAAATGACGTCGAACTCTGACAGGTTTAGAAAGTAAAAACTGCAGTGAAAACAAACCAAAGAAACAGCAGTTCTCATAGGGCCAGCAAGACTGGCAGCCAATACCGCACCACCTAACGATGGTCCAGTGAGTGTGATGGGCAAGTGTACATGCCTGTCCGATAAAATTAAGCACAGTGGCCGGGATTTAAACCCCGACACAAAGAGACGGACGGCCGGACGCTCTGCTACTCCACTTACACGTGAACTGCGATTGCAGTCTCCCAATGCAAAGACAGGAATGGCGACTGACGTCAGAACGATTGTCGTGCATGGCCTAACAAAAGTTGAATTCAGTCTGTAGTAATTAGGCGTTCTTTACGAAGTAAAAAACCGCCTTATGTGGGGCCAACGTCCGTTCATCCGTCCGTCCGTCTGTGACCTAGCATCAGCGCATAAACCGTTCGTCGGATTTTCATTAAATCAAAGCGTGAGCTTCGTGAAACTCGGGCCAGTAAGAGCAACACTTTGGGACACACGGTGGCGCACTCGGTTGAGGCACCGCGCTACAAACTGAAAGGTCGCGGGTTCGATTCCCCATGGGGTCATTGGAATTTCTCATTGACATAATCCTTCTGGCCGATCTGTGGCCCTGGGATCGACTCAGCCTCTAACAGAAATGAGATTGCTGGGATTGCGGGTTTTAATCCCGCCAGGAGCATAGAGGTCTGTCTCTTCTGAGTGTTGTGTGTTGCCAGGTAGAGGTCTGTGCGTCGGGCTGAGCATTTGTGGAGAGAAGTCCTGCCGAGTGTGGTGCGTCTGAGTGTAATCGTTAAGGCTCGATTATGAGGAAGCCCTGGCCCACAAGGGGCTGTTGTGCTATGGAAAGAGAAGTATCAATTGTATGAAAATAATGAACGTCGACGAGAATGCGTGGGTGATAATTTTGTGAAGGCAGACATGACCACTTTC
>BLKM01004958.1:0-14722 GCA_013340265.1 Coptotermes formosanus
ACTAACTAACTAACTAACTAACTAACTAACTAACTAACTAACTAACTAACTAACTAACTAACTAACTCCATGGAGCAGAGGCCTTCTTGAGAAGCTAACACTTTCTCAGCTAGTCAAGAAATTCCCCGCAATTTATGGAACCCGGAGGTTCATTACCGCATTCACAAGAGCCCGCCACCTGTCCCTATCCTGAGCCACCTCAAGTGGGTCCCTGTCACCACGGCATGGCGCGTCCTCAGGTTGCAGAAGAAGGAACGGCCTCCAGTTATGGAGGGTAGCTGCGAATACATTGAATAAGCAGTCGCGGACGGTCGACAAGGGTGGTCCTCCAGCTTGGGTTTGGGTGAGGTGCTAACAACTCCTCACCGTAAGAAATTATGATGTTACGAAAGAGACAAAAAAGCCTCGGGCCTAGACCAATTCTGTGGTATGACCCCAGCTACGGAAAAGAGACATGATTAAGAAATACATCTTTCTTATTTCAGTCAAATGCTGTAGGGAAGATAGTGTCAAAATCTTGCTTAAATGATATGCTGCCTTTAACATAGCTGAATAGCACGCATATTAATTTAGTTGGTAGGAGCAATAACTGATTCAAGAATTGCATTACATTCTTACTAAATGGGAATTATGTGTCCAAATATCCAAGTAACACTTAACGCAGGATTAAAAATTATACTTTACCGATTTGTTCAGGCGACATGTAGGGAACTGCTGTCTGAAGAGTGTGAGGGCCTGCAATAATTTTCCGCACTTTTTACTGAAATAAGAATGACACATTTTAGACATGTATTTTTTTAACCACCTTTCGACTGAAATTTCATGTTAAGGTGCACAATTAATATCATACGTAAAGTCTATGATACTTCCACTTTTACTGTACTGAAATTCTAGATAACGTCCCAGAAGAGTCGAAATGTGTTGCAGATAAATTAAAGGTAGCTGAGTAAACCACACAGCGATGTGCACGGTTGATTTTGAATTATATAATTAATATTTCGTTTCAGTATTGAACTGTTTCCTGTTGCATCTCCTCGGGTCTGTCTACCGCTCTTAGACATTTTATTCAATTCCCGTTTCTACAGCACGTATTATGCGCCCCGGTGAGCTCACCCTTCTTGATTTAATCACACTAACAACATCAGGCGAACAGAAGCATGTCTTCGAATAATCTCAATTCCGGTCTTATTTCACACCGCGTAGGTTAAATTATTCTACTCAACTATTAACAGTGGATATGCTAAATTGTAACACTTCCCATAACTTTACGTAGACTGCTTACAGCACAAAGACTGGGAACCGAATATACAACTTGAGTGGTTCTTTTAGTAATCTCGAGCAAATAAAGTAGCAAGTTAAGCGGTTTTCGTTTAAGATTCCTGTACAGATGGCAGACGTTTCTATAGGATTGCCTTTCAGTGCTTCTAACCGCGTCATATTGTTACCGTCATGACAGTTTCTAGTGGTGCGATTACCGTAATGGATGAAGACCGTCAGGCTGCCATATTAAGTGGAGATTAAAGTTCCGTTTACTTGGAATGACTATCTTATCCTGCACGCTACCTAGAAGGTATTCGTGCGGGCGACTTCCTTATGCCATTAACATAAAATCTAACTTCTGAAAGCAACTTTATTCTGCTCGTATTATGTGACTGTTACAGGTTATCAATAAGTTCACTGTGCCCTTCTTTCTTAGTTGAGTGTTTTAATTAGGCCTAAAGGTTCCACGACTTATTTTTTGGTTTATTTTACGACGCTATTTTACCTTCTTCTGTTAAATCTACAATATGCGCAGATGCTTCATGCAATAAGCGTTTCTTCACAGCACCTAGTATTATTTAGCAGACTTTAAGCAATACATGTACATATACATTAAACTGTCTACACACAGTGCCCGTAAAAATGTAGGCAGCGACAAAGAAACTTTTTTGCCACTTAAGTCAAAAGCTAACAATCAATCAGTGGCAGGTTGTCGTATGTTCATTTTGAGATAAGAGAAATGGAATTATCTAAAAAAAACTTTGTAGAAGAGGTGAATTTGTTTCGCATAAATTTTGATTCAGGTAAGTACAGCTATGTCGACAATTTCGTATCGTCGTTCATAAGTAAATCCATTCCACCAGATCCGTACCTTTGAATTCCGCTACGTAATTAACTTTGTATTTAGGAAGAGGAGGTAAAAATTAATTCAGATTTTGAAAGTTATTTATTTGTCACATTAATACCAAAGAGAGAATATTTCCTGTCAGAAGTATTAATTACTGACTTACAGATACAAAATTTGACGAAGTATATGCTGGGCACCACGTTCCCTCAACAAACTCTGGAAGCCGAGAGAAACTACCGAGGAGCATTTCAGCAGACTGCCTGAACTTGTGCAGAAGAAATGAATTTTGATAAAGAAATATATTTATATATATATCCATATGTGCATGTAGTTGAAGGACACACACGAAGATTCTCAGAACTCACAAGCGATTCCAGTATGCAGAACAAGGAATGTCGTATTCCATCAGCGTGCAGCAAATAGGAGTAATTTTGCAGGAATCTGATTAAGCCGAAAGACAATGAGAAATGTTGTGCCAGCCATAGGATCGTGAAAGGTGAATACTGCAGGAAGCTCAAATTTAATATAGAGCTCAGCTCATTATGAGAAATATTTTTATTGCTTTTTGATGTAGTTTAAAGCAGATTAATATATAAAGAAAAATAAGGAAACACGTCTGTTTTTATAAACAAATAAACATAGACCTATTGGACTTACTTGCCTTTCTAACAACCTGTTTAAAATATAAAAAGGCGTAGAAAACCATAACGGCCACGTTTGACTAAAGTAACAGCCAAAATCGTTGAATCAGAACAGGAGACTAGACATTAAACGTAGGCACAAACATAGGTATTTTCACCAAAAGAACTAAAGTTCCAGTTAAATAAAGCAAATTTTTACCGGAAACACAAATACCCAACAAAATCCAAAGAACCTAGTGCTTCATAAATTTAAAATTCTTTATTTTATGTTATCAGTAGTGTTGAAAACTTCATATTGGCTTAGGGCATAAACCTGGCAGTCACCTCCCCAGCCACATTTGCATCATGGAAGCGCGGTAAAAAAATCAGCTGCATTTGCATCCGTAAAACACAAGTATGCTTCACAGACTTTACTGTACAAATGTTGAAGCCCTACTGAATTTTGTGAACTGGTATCCTCACGGTTTGCTTCACAGCGAAATATAACCAACGGTAGTTATCTTTAGCGACGACGCGTGGTTTTATGCGAGTGGATACCCAAATCTTAGAATACCACGTACTGTTCTGTATAAAATCCCATATAGACTTACGAAGTGCCATTATATGACGTTAAGTTCGGTGCGTGGTGTTCTATGGGTGCAAATGAGATTACTGGGCCCATATCTTTCTAAGGTCAAAGTTAACTCCTTTACGTTACACTAATCAAAAAAACATTTTTCAAAATCCATTAGGCTACGAGAGAATTCACGATCTTCTCAGCAAGACAACTCATAACTTCACAACTAAAAAAATCTGTGCCTTTCTCATAGTGTTTTTGGTGACATAAAAATGAGCAAATTATTTGCCATCCTCGTTCACCAGATCAGAAAGAGAAGGGTTTTTATTTCTCGAGCGTGTTAAAGGATAAATTGTATAGCAAAAATCATTGCACTGGAGCTGGTCTGGAAAAGAAAAATCAGGGCACTCCGTCTTCAGTTTCACCCAGAGGACTTCAACGTGCAATGAATTTCGTGTGTCTATGAGCTAAAGAATCCATTTGCAGTAACTTTAAGTGCTCTTTAAGCAGTAAAAGTAAGAAACCTTGCGCGAATGCCACGTCCGTCTTTGTTTCAGCGGCCTAATGTCAGCGGATACACAGTTCATTGGATATTGGTAAAATTATGTATAGGAGCTCTTGAACGTAATATTTAAGCAAGCAAAAGTTTCGTGGAAATCGGCGCTGTGAAGGTTTTCTACCCTGCAATCCGCATTTATTCATAGATTTCAGTCGAATTTGGTATACGTGGTGCTTACGTAATGCCGTTAAGTATTCATGAATTTCGTCAAAGTCGGTATAGTGCAAGGCATGCTTCACTTAGGGACTTCAGGGAGTATAAATAACTATTTTTTATCTTTTACTTTTTCCTTTCCATTTGGATAAAATTCAGTACATGAGATCTCCAAAAAATGTCGTCAAGTTTATTATGAGTTTTGAGACTGACGTTTTAGTGAAATACATGCTATACTGAGGGACGTAAATTATTTTTTCAGTACTTTCTGTATTACTGTTTTGATTTTAATTGAATTATGCACAATTGTAAACAAATTATTGAGTAATCACAGTTTTGTGGAATTCGGAGCAGAGAGGGACATACTTTATTACAGGTGTAAACTAAACTACATTAATGCGTTTAATGTGAAACAGTATGATATATATAGAGTAAAGAATAACTCGGTAAAGTCTATATAGAACGTGGGTTAAGCGATATGCAATATTAGCCGGAAGTAACCACCTCTAGGACTGTGACAAAATAGTGATCCTTTCATAATTAACACGGAAAAGGATGCCAGTGACGTACAAAAGAGTGACAGGTTAACACCCGTAATTTTTCCTGTGTTTTTACAAGTCTAAGCTGTAGAGGGGCTAGTACTACTCTCCGTATTCAAACGTCCCAGATTCAAATCTCGGTCCACGGCCTGGAGGTTCTGACCCGACATTTCCGATGCCTTCCTCAGTCATTCAAAGTAAATGCCGGGATAGTTTCTCGACCTAGCCCGTGACCATTGACGTCAAAATAATTTTCGAATTCATCATTAGATACTGACAAGTCTGAGCTAATTACGTCTTCAAGTACATCTAATTAAAATATTTGTGTATGACTATATGCTACAGATACATAAAAATTGCACAGAAGCGCATGTTAGAATTCTTAGTGATACTGGACGATGCAGGAGAACCACGTTGCACTGTTGCTCACGAATACAGCGACCGGAACTTGTGTACAGATTTGTAGAACCGCAAGTTTGATTTTAGCGGGGTGCGATCATTAAAGTGCCTTTCTGTTAAAACTTTCGAGTTGTAATGATTGGTTGAGTGACGTCAGCTGGTTTCAGAATCCGCGACATTTAGGCGAAAATTACATCGAGCCAATTGAATTGACGGCCTGTCTGTACATGCATGGGCTTTGTGACAGCATGATGACGGTAAACTGTTTTGCATGACAAACGTACATTTTATATCTTTCCTCATGAACGGCAAAAATGAACTCATAAGGGGTAGGTGGCATTTTGTTCTCGTCAATATTGTTAAAATCAGATTATTATTATTATTATTATTATTATTATTATTATTATTAAATTGGGTCCTATAAAAGAAAATTCGGCCTACGCGGTTTTGGTTCATGTCGGCTGAACGTAGCTGGCACTTTAGATGAAGGGCGTCATTAATTTTATAAGTATATAAATTTTATTAAAGACCGTTTAATATATAAACTAAATATATACGTGAAATTTACTCCTTACAAATATGTACAGATTTTTTGATAGTGCGTTAATTGTTTACAATTTTATAAAACTCACCTTGATAACCAATTATGGCACGACAAGTTTCTGTTCACCGACTTTACTGAACACCGCAAATTTCTTAGCGGGTGAAACACGAAGAATGCTTTACATTGTACTAAATGTAAATGACTCCCCAAATTCAAGTGAAGTACCAACAATCAAAATAAATGGCCTTTTTCAAATTTCGTGAAGCACATGCTTTATTTAGGAGTTGAATACTCTCTAAAGTGACGATGATATTTTCCGCCTTTTATGAAACACGAATTGTCATTATTGTGTCCACAAGACCCGTCAACTGGATCTAGCGCAGAGCCAGATGAATAAAGTATGCTGTCCCACACTTCTTTCGTACCGCCTTTTGCATGATTTAAAAAATTCGGTCGCAGTGTATCACTTTTCCGAAATTTCAATAAGGAATCTACCTTCAAATGTGAGTGTTGTTCCCTTACTTAATATCACCCTATACCTCAGCTATCGCACATAGTGTGTTTCCTAGAGGATTAACTCGAAGCCAATTCGCCATACAAGGAACAGAATGCAGAGGGAAGGAAGACCCATATTGGTTGCCGCGAACACGCAGCATAACACACCGAGGAACCGCAGCCAAGTTTATTTCACCACAAACAAAATCCCTGTCCCAGATTCCGCCCTGAGCGTTGCCACTACACCAACAACCGACACCACTATCATGGAGAGATGTCACTGCCTCAAACCAAATTCGCTTCAAAGGAACCCTTGGCTCCGTGAGAGTACTATTCTAAAGCCCTTTGAATTTCGGAACACACAGGAACATAAAACCAAATGGAACTTCGCGCATAAGGGAGACAAAGTGGCAAAATTTGCCACATCTCTTCTTTAAATTTGTCCATTGGTTACACCAAAGTAAGTGCAAAACTACAAAATTCACAGGCTTTGCCCAGGATTCAGCCCCTCTATTTTAAGTGTTTCATTGGCACGTTTTTAAAGGACTAAAAAATCATCCCGTCTACTTGCTGGAATAAGGAAATATCAGACGTATACACTGCATGTCTGGTGGGATTCCTTTGAATTTAATGGAAGCTCTTTTAAACCAGTTCACCACAATCACACATCAGATATTCGCATTACATGCTGCAGAACTTTGCCCTTGACTGGAGAGGTGGAAAAATTAAAGGCGACAGGAGCTATGGACCATCTTGGAGTTAGCGATGAACCCGTCAGAACAAGGCCTCGCTGCCTTTAAAGCGTTCTGAAACTGGATACGTCCCCGCAGTTGCGGACAGAAATGACGACAGATTGACGGCAGATTTAACTATTAGAGCTTTGTAGCATGAAGATAGCAGGTTAACATTTCAACGGCTATTGTTTGAGTGATGGTGAATTACCCAATTTATCCCAGAAACTTCACTTAGTAAACGCATATATCTGAGAATAAGCTGGTACAAATTAATTGCCTGATACAGCTCCTTAAGTGTAATAATAGCTATACTCAGGAAGCTTGTATGAAGCAATGCTTCCGAATCCCAACCGTCTCTGCTCGTCATGTCTTCGAAATAAACTTTGTTGAGTGCTATGTGTTTGACACCAGTCATGATATTACACGTTGCCAACACTTTTGTGTAACACTTTCCATTCTCCTGTTTCTTCCAATATGTTACTGAATCTAAATAGTTTTCTCTGCGCACTGTTCTGAAACATCCTTCATCCGTTCGAGTGTACACTCTGTCTCTAGTTATGAAATTTGATTCTGGGATTTATGCGTCCCTCGTTATCTTGCGGTTGAATAGGGTTTGCACTTATCATGATTCTACGCCATCTAACCACTATTGTTTAGAGAGGTGTTGGAGAACCAAGGGGTTGGTGTTGACCTCGAGATGCACTAGATGTCTAACCCGATTATAATATACAGCACTGTACGGGCAAGGCGTTTTCTAGAGACGTAGATAACAAGATTTGCATGGTAAGTAGTCTTGTTCTGAAAGTAGTAACACTTGGCCTTTATGTACAGAGCACACTTGTAGACAGAAAATAGTTCTCTGTAAGGGGCCCATTATCTTCTTACGAAGATGAATGTGGCATTCAGCTCTCTATAGTTCAGAATTCCCTGGTTCTTAGATAGTGTCTCCTACAGAAGCGTACGCTTCTACAAGATGTAAAGCTTTATTTATTGTAAAATAGACACAAAGTTTAAGATAATGGAGGTTAATTATCTTGGTATGTAAACAGATTAAATCGCTCTTTACAGGCACTTCTTGCTGTTGAATATAAAAGGTTTAAGAGGCATCATTAAGGATAAAGGAAATATTTAAAATATACAGAAGACGATTTATTATTCCTTCAATGACGTTGTTAAGTTAAGCAAACACTGCAACGCTTTCTTATTTATAATGTGGGAATAATTAAAAATGTCAGTCTATATAAGTACATTATTTAAATCTCCTACAACTTACGTGTTCCTGAACGGAGAGGGCACGATATCTCAGTATGTAAGGTGACTGACTACTGTCGCGACAGTAATTTACCATACTTGATTCTTTCTCAGTTTCTGTCACGAAGCTTACTCTAAAGCATGGATTGTACAGAATTTGCGGGAATGTAGCTAAATAATTCAGTGGAAATTACAAAGAAAGTCTTGGTTGTGACCTATTTATAGAACTAATAAAATATTTATCTGGAAGAAATGTAACAAAACTAGGAAGACAGACGTCGCGTCTGAGAAACAAAATCAAACTTTAGCGACTAAGAATAAAATTCTTACCCTCAGGAAAGCCTTGTGTGGAAGTAACTTCTTTTTCTGTCCGTTGCTGGGACCTACGCAGGTCCCACTGCATAGGGACAATACAATAATACAATAAATGTTATCACTAACTTTATCCTACAGTACGCTGATCCAGTATTTTCATTCCACCCTACCAATAAACATCAGGTTCATGCAGTGAACATGCATGTTTACGAGTTGCTAGTTTGACACATTAGAAACATAGCTGCCCGAGCACAAGCAGTTGGGCAGAAAGTTATTCCAAATAAAAACATCTTGTCTTACACTTCGTTAAGTGAAGGATGGCAATAATTATTATGACTCATAGAATTTTGAAAGCACAAGACCTTGACCTGTTCCATTTCCACTTATTTCATTTCTCCTGTGTCTGACTTGGTTGTCATCTATTTCTGTAACTGTTTGGTTTGTAATTTAATATTTCCAGTAGTAATCTTTCTTGTTCAATTATGGAAAACTGCTCTTTCCGACAGGTTCTGTAATTGGATTTTAATCTCCGTCTTCAGTTCCTGGTATCTTCATATTTTCTTTTATCAAATAACCTGTATCCAGAAATTTCTATTAGGAATATATATATACATATGTATATGTATATATGCATATATATACATATGTATATATATCGACAATGTATATACACTTTCATGTCATTTTTGGGCAATTCCAGAAAATGTACGGATAATTAAGAAGTCGTGTTTTCATCTGTCTGCTCGAATGTTTTATCTTTTAGATCTACGCAATACTGTTTGTTAGAATCTGGTAGGAGAGGGCCAAACTACAAATTGTCGGTGTAACCAAATTTATTCTCTATCAGTCGCATAAAACCTCTATTTTAGATACGCTTCAAAAAGTAAACACAGAGGATGCGGTTTAAAACTAATCAGAACAACTGTCAATGGTAACTTGTATTTGCCGTCAAAAACAAAAATTGATTTTATTCAACAGTGTTCTACAATGCTACATGTTTCTGTCTCTATGACCATCTTCAGTCATAAATGTACATGACTTAAATAGTGAAATGCGTTAAAAATGTTTTGACATTCAACACAAATTATCATTGATTTATTGTAAGTACGACGGGATGAATTCCATCAAAGCAGCTACAGCTAGTCAAGCTTACGTCAACGATAAGTACGAACATTTAAAACGCAAAGTGTTGAAGTGCAATGCGAATATATACAACGTATTTTTACCTCATTTTACTTGCTTTTAATCATGTATATTTATGCCTAAAGGGCGGCATATAGACGGAAACATGTAGCATTTTTTAGCAATGTCGAATACAATAAGTTGTCTTTGGCGGTAAATACGAATTACTACTGACTTATTATAAGTGCAACTGGATTCATTCCATTAAAATAGAAATACTGTCTCTCCAGCTGCTCAAACTTTTTGAGAAAGAAACGCGTAATACACGTACACAGTGGTCAGCGCAAATCATGTTCAATCTTTGAAATAATTTGTTTTGCACTTCTGCTCCCTCTTCCATTTCACAATTCACACTGAAATTTTCGGATGAGAGCCTATGGATAAAGTTTATGTGTGGAGTTTAATTACAATAGTCCACAGATGAGTGTTCCACGGGTGTGCTGGGAGTGCGGGGGTGTAACGGAAGGGCTCCGTGCGATAATTAGTACCATCAAACGTTATGCTTCAGAACCCAAAACTGAAAGGTATTGGTGAGTTCAACGCTTGTTATAAATTCTGTGGTCCACGTCATTTAATTAATCTCACCCTGTAATATCTAGTTCAAATTAATTTACCAACATTACACTGACGCTCATAAAACAGCAGTACAAACAGGGACAAAACGTTGTTATGCCGGAGACAAAAGCAGGCACATTTACATCACATCTATTACTTGTTAGCCTGTGCGTGTATAGCAACTGTTTTCTTGCACATAGTGCATAAACCTAATAGGAACAGTCAGTAACTATATTAGAAGATAAGATTCCTCTGAAATATAACGCATTGTATTTAGGTAGGCACCAAAATTTTCGAGGAATATGTCTGTCAAACTACACGGTGTCACATTCTAATACAAAGCGATTTTTGTTATCACTATTATAAGAACTTCTAATATCACATAGCATGAGAGGGGTGTTTGAAAAATAATGCTAATAACAATGTTGCACATCTACATTAGCCTAAAACGAGACAACGCAAGAGTCTCATTGCAGCCGGAAATATAATGTGTCACTGCTACCAAGTGCAGCGTTCTACAATTAAGGGCCATTTCATACGAGCTATTTGACGAGACCCCTTCTTCAGAGGCGGCAGTTTCATACCTTGTAAGGCAGAGGTTTGCGACAGAATACTGGGTAAGGCCGGATAAGAGCGGCAAAGAAACTTTAGAGTTGTCAGAGGACGACTGTTTACCGGATATAATGAGCAGATTTACAGTCTGCAGGCGCAAGATAGCGGAAAGGGCTTACGGCCTGTACTTCGTAAATATGAGGAGTGCTGCCAAAAATATTTTAGGCACAAGACGAAATGTCGTCAAAGATGGAAAGGTGGGGCTGGAGGAACTTTATGCCAAACTGCATCCAGAAAACATTAGTCCATTTATCTGCATTCTAGGAAAAATAAATTAGACGCAGACGATATCAGTGACACAGAAATACTACGCCCAGAGAGCATGTACCCTCCCGTACCGCCTACGAACATCCTGCGCCTTCTCGTGGCCTTTTCATGACACAGCTTGTGAAGGGCGTTACATAGGAAAGGAAATTAAGTCATATGCCACAGCCTCAGGATGCCTGAGATACAGAATGGTGTGCGTAGTCTCATTACTCTAAAAACAAACCCTCCTAAAATTGCTTCGTATCTTGTAGAGCTGTGGGAACTAAAATGCTCCTTAAAGTGGCTTTCTATTTCCTGTTTCTTTGGGCGAATATGAACGGAGAGGAGGGACAGCTGTGGAGACACAGGCATGGATTGAGTGTTACTAAGATGAGAACTGACAGTGTAAGAGAGGAAAGTGTGCACTGCCTTCAGGTGACTCGGCCGAGAGACTCTTAGGTTCTAAGGAATCGATCTTCGGTTTATCATTTCGATTTTCCAGACGGTAGACTTACTTGACCTGTGTACTTCTAAATATTCCGAAATTTTCCTCTTAAGTTATTCACACCAAAATAATCGTTTTCTTTCGCTACCTCCCTTCAGTTGCGGCACAGGTTTTGAATAATTAGAATCCTTGGCCTGATTCTACTGTGATTAATTTTTAAGTTACCACTGTCGTGTATGTGAGTAGATCAGCGTGTCACAATCTTTAGGGGAAGCTGAAGTGGCAATCAACAGGTTCATATTAAACATCAGGAAATATTTATTAGGTTATACGGTGTCATGCCGGAAGAAAGTTACATTTAATTTCTGTAATTTCAGTATTATCATTCCATAAAATTCTAGCTACAGCACATCGTGATATTGACAACGAAAAGAAGAATGAATTTGTGGACTGGCATTGAGTACAGGTTTCTGAGGTCCGTAAAACACAATTTTGATTTTGATACGATAATCTTATAAACTCACTGTTACATGAAGTTCTGTGGCTACTCCAATATTTCTCGACTATTTGCCTTTCTAAGGGGGAAAAGTTTAAATTTTTGATATGACGACTTTCTTCGTGTTATTTCATGCATGTTTGTGTTTTGTTTATTTCTTATTAATATTAAAAACGGCCGGTTTTGACAAAGCGTGGTACGAATATTATGGCACTGAAAAATATTCAAAATCGTAGATTCTCATTTAAACAACAATCAGTGAGAAGAATATGGTGGACGCGCAAAATAATGAGGTGGGTGCAATACTAGCGTCATTTACTGCAAGGTTTTCAAATGTTGATTTTCAACATTACGAGATACACAACTTCGAATGGGTTTATTTTTCTGTAGAATATTAAAAGAACATCGCGGCCTTAAGAAATATTTCTTTACCTCTATTTTGGTGGCGATAACTAATGAAGCCTACGTATGCAGGCCCTTTATGTGGAGAAATAATATGCACTGTATACGTACTGTGTATGGAATTGTGTCTGTAAGGCAAAGATTGCTCTCGTGGCGAGGATGCGAATACTTGAGGTTTTATCCAGCAAATTTAAAGCCAACAGAATCCGAAACTCAATAACAAAGATTTGCAAAAACTAAAATAAAATGAAACAACATTAATGTTAATGTATATACAGGGCAGCCGCAATAGCTCTGTCCGCACTGGGCTAGGCACGTAGGCAGGACAACCTTGATATCGGAGTTTGATTTCCGGTAGAGGGATGAGATATTCTTTTCTCAATAATCTCGAACACCAACTCTGCGTCCCACTCCGCCTCCCTTCCAGTGTGCACCAATGAACATATCCAGAAGGTACAGCGGGTAGTGCCTAAACTGGCTACTCAAATA
Source organism: Coptotermes formosanus (assembly GCA_013340265.1). Lineage (NCBI taxonomy): Eukaryota > Metazoa > Arthropoda > Insecta > Blattodea > Rhinotermitidae > Coptotermes > Coptotermes formosanus. The sequence continues at coordinate 12,721 of BLKM01004958.1, forward strand.
CATCCAGCTCCGGGTTAAAGAATGAGATGTTTTATATATGCACTTTACAGTAAGCCTTCATGGCGCGGTACTTAATCAAGCACAGAAATTTTACAGGCACGAATAGGGATCCCTGAAATAAGAAACAGATTTATGAATTCTCTCGGTAAACCATTTTTATGAAAGTACTTTTAAACCTTAGCGTATCTCTTCTAGATTGCTTCCATTACGCATGTATTTAAAATAATTACATATGTACGAGTACGTTGCGAATACAGAATTTTGCAAAATAAGTGTGCTACTTAATAATTCATGAACTGTGGCTGGAATATCTGAAAGAAAAGATAGTCACTTTATGAACCTCGGCATGTCACATAACATCTCATCTTAGAGTTTTCATTTTATTAATCTAACTTAGCCAAATCAGGAAAATATAAATTTGGTCTTTTATGAACACGGCGATCCATCCACTTCTTAAAGACAGCAAACTTCGCTGAAGGCAGTTTAGGAATATAAGAGAGAAATGAGCAAGAATTCTGGTTATTTGAAATATTCATATTAAAAATCAGTAAGTATATTGAAATATACCAACGTAAAAGATATGATTAATAAATATGAAATGCAGCCGACTCCGGTGTCCGCACTATCTAAGACGTAGGTCTGCGGCCCCATGCTTCCTAGGATTGCGGGTTCGAATCCCGCCGTGGGTGTGTTGTGTGTTGTCGGATAGAGGTTTCTACGATGGGTCGATCCCTCGTCCAGAGGAGTCCTATCAAGTGTGTATGTGTGTGTCCTTGAGTGTGATCAATTTCAACAATAAACCCCCACCCCTATAATGAGTAGGCAGACAGAGCTGAAACTAAGAGAGAAAGAAAGGTTAAGTGCTGTAATTTCCTTAATTACGCATCACACGAATCGCATGACGAAAAACGCGGGACCGTAACGTAAAACGAGGACTACATAAATAGATCATTAGTTGACACCACCTCCAGTCTCCAGTCTCATCTCTGTGACGCCATGTTACGTAACGGTAAGTAAACGTACAGCAGCAAATTTTAAATATTTTGAATTCGTATTTTTCCCCTAATTGAAGGGCAGCAGAAGTCTTAACTCTATGCCGCCACATTAACCGCATATTCAAGACTGCAACTATTATTACCTGTAGTGATCCCGTAAACGGCAAGAAATTGTCACAAAGTACAGAGTAATTCACCTAAAGTGTCTGTTATTTCTGTCCGATTTTAAATAACTTTTAATTTTATCAACAGACTTTAGCAGAAATCAATAACATCGAATTTTTCGAGAATCAGCCAAGCAGGATGTGGACGGACGGACGGACGGACGGACGAACAGAAAGAGAGACATTACGATGCTAATATACGCTTTTCGAAAATTTTTGTAAAAGCGCCCAAAATGTATACATTTCTATTTAAAGGCAAAAACCTCAGATGCCTAAGTATTACTATAGCTAATGAATACGTGGCTGGGGCGGTTGCTTTTCAATTCTCTTTCTCTTTTGGGGATTTATCCACTGACTGCTGCAAGGCGAGAGAAAAGTTACACCTCACGATCATTTTCTACAATCAATCAACATACCCTTAATAGAGCATGTGGGGGAGTCAGTTGTATCTGCAAAACCGTTTGACGAAGTGCGTTTTCCTATAGCGGGAACTAATGTTTAAAAGAAGACGCCATTTGCCGAATCCTAAGAGACGAAAATAAAGAACTGCGAACGTGTCAATTCGAAGTGCGTACATTTATCTTTCAGGATTTACCAACACCTTAGATAGCTGAACAAGAACTGATGAACTTTAACGATTGAATTATTCGTATGGCATTTGACGATTCTGTAATGTGAAAACTGGAGAGATGATCATAAACGCAGACTAAACATTTCGAAGAAGGCTGCATTGGCCTACTCAAAGAAAAGCCTAGAATCCTGGAATTCAGTACCCTAGACTAACAACTGAGGAACATTTTTAAGACAGCCGGTAAAATGACCCGAGGGTAGAACAACGTGTAC
>BLKM01004973.1:0-24142 GCA_013340265.1 Coptotermes formosanus
TAACTAACTAACTAACTAACTAACTAACTAACTAACTAACTAACTAACTCCACGAAGCAGAGGCCTTCTTGAAAAGCTAACAGTTTCTCAGCTAGTCAAGAAATTCCCCGCATTTTATGGAACACGGAGGTTCATTACCGCATTCACAAGAGCCCGCCACCTGTTCCTATCCTGAGCCAGCTCAATCCAGTCCATGGCCCATCCCAAGTCTTGAAGATCCATTTTAATATTATCCTCCCATCTACGCCTTGGTCTCCCAAATGGTCGCCTTCAAATATGTCATATAATGTGTGAAATTCGTTCTGGCTTTACATTCATAGGTTTCATTATTTATTTTTCAAAAAATATTTACTGCATACAAAATGTGTGAGAGTTTACTTATAATTTCATATTATTTCATATTTATTGTAACTTTTAAAAACTTCGTAGTTTTGATAGAACCATTAATTTCAGTATAAGATAAACAACACGATATTTTCAATTTAATATGATACTCGTTCTATTAAATTCTTACTATCTCTTATTTCCAATGTATGGCGAATAATTCCTGGAGTTTTCCATGGCTGACAGAGACGAAGAAAATAGTAAGTGTTATTCTGTGTAGTGGCTACGGTAATAGAGATTGGCAGTTCAGTTCTATGGGGTTCTGGCAAAGTCACGTCACATTTACAGCCACACAGCGTCTGGAATATGTCCATCATCCAGTGTCTCTAAAAAATGCAAATTATACAAGAAAAGGAAGAGAAGCTTCCGGAAAGTGACACTATTTCCCACCTCAGGTAATTCTGGAGAAAGGCAACAGCTCGTCTGTGCCTGTTGGATGGAACTATTGAAAGTATGCGATATCTTGTGCTGGCTGATTCTACGCAAAAAAAGGCTGTACGTACGGAAAGGTTATGAAGCATGACGGTTACTCTGAGGAAACTGGGCATTAAGGAACAGGGAAAAATATCAATTTGTTTAATATACGCCGCAAAGGGTGACACAAGCAAAAATACATTTATTTTATTCAAGCATATGTACGTCTGTCTTGTCCCCGCCTTTACTTTTTATAGTTACGTAAATTTTCGCATTTTAGATATTAATGTATTGAGTTATAATTTTAGAGTGCTTACTCTTCACTCAAATAAATATGTCGTCCCAGCAGTTACACAAGGCGGTGTGTTTAATTGGGATCGATGAAATGATAGTGCTCAGGATTCGCCCCCCCCTCCCCCAGACACACACCCACACACCGGTCATCGCTATAACACGTTTATCATTCAGTATCTTAAAATGCAGAATAATTTTTCTTTTCGAAGGAAATTTAACTTATAACTGCCCTGAAGGAAACACTGCTTGTTTTCTAGGTTATTTAAGTTTCTGTACGTGCTGAAGGCATATATGATATCACGTGGGAGTTCTGAAAAGGTTGAGTGCTGACAATTAAGCTCATGAAGACGAAGATTGGCATGAACTACACTTAAAAGGCTCAGTTTTCTCCACACAGTAAACATACTTTCTCAGTTTAAAAAAACAGTAATCTAATGCTGCACAGGGCAAAGTCGCTGTTTTGGCTCTGAAAAACAAGCAAAAACAAAAATTCGTTTTTCCAGCAAAAGTAAAATTATTTTAATTTTCAGACCGCTGGTATATATAATAGCCACTAGGCTTTAAATTGTTAAGGGATAAGGAAAGAAGGTAATGCTGTTTATTTTAAATTACTGTTCCAAACTTCATGCACACAAGCGAAGCTAGGAGAGAAAACCAGCGTTAGATTCCTGCTGTAGGAGCTTCTCTTATCTCCGTCGGTCTAGAAAAGAAGTTTACCCAGCCCGGCTTCGTAGAGTGGGAAGAGGAGGCTTACCCACATGGCAAAGGAGGAGGTAATTTTTGAGGTCTTCGCCCTTTTTCGATCTTCTGGATTGTTACGCAGCTTTGATTGGTAGTTAATTACCTACGTTTCGGGAACACCTATCGATTCCATCTTCAAGCCTCAAGCAGTCCACGATTTCTTGGCCCCTGAAGACTGGACCGGTAGGGTTTCCCGAAACGTCGGTAACCAACGACCAATAAACTGTCCATAAAAACCCTGGAACGAGGACCGTGGCGGAAGCCTGAAATCACGTAAGGTACGTTTTATATAAATTAGTTTTCGCCTCCAATGATGCAAAATAAATGGGCTTAGGTTTCTTTCCTTGACATATCGGTGTGCCAAAGTAAATGTTAATTACAATAAACAGTCTAGTGATTAGCCCAACTAATAGAACAGTTCAGTTCTATCTGAATATATGTGTATTTAATGCCTATATTTTTTTAATTTAAGACGTTTAGCTTTACTGAGACCTAAATGCAGCTTCAACTACTTACGTGAAATTTATTAGGGCGACAGTAATAATTCCACTCACGTACTTGTGAATAATCATTTCGCTGGCGTCAATATAGGTGACATTTCAAAAATAAGTGTAATGTGGACTTCATAACGTCGAAGGTTTCGCAGCGCTAATAATACTATGAAATATATGAATTATTACTTAGATATCTGAAGGTTCACAATTATTTAAACACACTAATGGCTGAATACTTTCCTGAGAATTGATTTTCCAGTTTTTAATTTATGTTATTTCAGATTTTTCAAAAAGTAAAAAGACCGAAAATATATTTTATAAGACCTCATACGTATTTTTGTGAAAATCAAATAAAATTATGTGCTTTTACCTCAATACTGAAAGTACTTCTGCATTTCTTCTCTCAGAAATTGCACTACATACGTCACTTCCCTTTGTAAACACCGTTTCTACATACGAAATTTTCTACAAATTTTAAAATCATTCATTATTGTTATATTACTGTTTTCTTTTGAATCTTGTTCTTTATATGCTCATATGTCACGTTTTTATAAGACTGCTTATAAGCGAAGATTTTTGAGGCTGTAGGATGATATTTCATTTAAGGTTACTACTTATATAGTTTTACACTGTGCGTTTAAAACACAGGAAATTATGCCCGCTGTAGAATCATAGATGTCAGAGTCTGTGCATTTGCCTTGCACTCTGTTCGTTCCTTCTTAACATTCCACGAATAGCTGTTGCCGGAACGATCAAACGCTGTACTTGCGAAGTCATCTTACTTCGGCGGAAGTTTGATTGCCTGCTGCTGGGACTTGCTTAACATTTCGCATCTCAATGCGTGCTCCATATAATACAATTCGTGCGCCGGAAATTCCAGCCAATCAGCTGTCCGTCTGCTATGACTGCAGAAGACAGCCGAAGAGCAGCACAAACCAACGTGTCAGCTCTTTATTCTTTCTTGAAGTGACTTCCATAATTCATGAATCGTCAAACTCCAAACCCCCTCAAATGCCTGATACAGAACTCCCCGCTCTGAACTCAGATCGAACTTTTACTTTATTCTTATTGTTTGCTTGTAGAGAAATTTAGCTATGAGTAAATTCCAAACACACTTGTAAAGAAGTCTGAATGTAAATGTTTAATAAAGCTATCAGAAATAGACTTTAAGGAGGGGTTTCTTTATATGAGGCAGTGTAAAGTCCGTTTAAGTGCGGTACAGGAATTTTCCCAGCATCGTACTTTGAATACTTCGTAAATGCTTATTCGATAATAACATTCAGCACCCTCTTTGTAATACATGTTAGGGTTATGCATATCAGGTACTGTAATTTGGATATATCAGCTGATACCCAAAATAGACTTGCCTATGACTGACAAGGAAAAATGTATTAATTACTCGAAGCTTCTTCTGTGACTTCATGCTGAAAGCGGGGCTAAAGGAAGGATCGCCATATTGTGTGTTACTCGTACACACGACACGCTTAGACGAATATGTTATTTGTTAGAGGGCGCTGAAATGCTAGAAAACACATGTTTTATAAATTAAAAATTTCGTCAGAAGACATAATATCGATATCAAATAAAATGTTTTCGATAAAAATGCCGTTATCCTATTAACTTAGAGGAAGGTTTAGGAATAAAAGGATATAAGACGAGCGTTGGTCAGAAAATAAGTCTACGATTTTATTCACCTGGGCAAGAGAAGATCCAGCACAGAACTCCCGTGGGTACTGCAAAAAACTTTCCTTTTAATAAACATGTTATTTCCTTGATCAGCCAAGTAAACCCGTCAATTTCTCAAAGAAACTTCTGTACCACGACTTAATTAATTTATGGATCTAACCCTTTTATACATATCAATTCCTAACTAATAAAGCAATATCTCACTGCAGATCATTGGGTGTCCCCACAAATACTTGGAATGGTATGTTATTTGAATAAACACATGAAATCTAAATATGCAGTACAGCAACATTGTTTGAGAAACAGAGCAGAAATTCTCCCCACCCGCCTGAACGTCTAAAGCAGAGTGAGCTACATAACACGGTAATTGGTCCAGTAACCGAGATAATGTTTGTTAAACAGTGAAAATGCATCCAGTGGTCAGAAAATTCTCTTGAGACAAGGAGTATAAGATGTACATTCCAATAAAACACATTACTAGTAAAAGTTTTCAATATTTCTTCTTAGTAAATCTTTTGTCAAAATGTGTTAAGAGTAAATCATACACCACATTTAAATAATAAGTAAGATTAATTTGATTTTATGTTAATGTTAAGACCTTCGGTTCTAACAATTTTAATTTGGAAAAGAAAATCTTCCTTTAAAAGCAAGAACTTTTTAACCGGCCAGCCTCGATTCGATGCCAAGGCAGGACATCCCATATAGTAAGCATGATCGAGCTACTGGGTTCCATCATGTCTGGTATAGAGCGACTTATAAGTTGAACATCTGGTTAAATTCTTTGCATTCTTGCGGCTGTTGACCACCCCGCAGGAACAGGTAGAAATTCCTTTGGGTGAGGGGTGCATTCGCACGCTGGTGAAGTGTTGAGATACTTCGTTGTCCTTTCTTTTGTTCGTACGTTCAGCTGCCGCGAACCTGACACCAGGCTGCAAGATATTTCCTGTGAGGCAGTTAGTTGAGTTGCATGTCTTGGTGAGCGACACATGATAGACGCGTGGACACTGGATTGCACGACATCCACGCTACGAACCATTAATAATTTGTGTTGATTCGGCCACATTAATGAAAGTAAAATAAATTAATAATCACCACAGTACACCGCAACAGTGTTTTTAGTGCCTCTGCAGTACTACCTACTGTTTTCTTTGGTTCCTCACGGATATTCCCGGGGATGGAGATATCGTGCACCTGGGCGTCGTAGAGGAAAACACAGCCGGGATACTAAGCCGTTGGGACAGTTACAACCTTCATTTTTGTTGGATTCAAGAGAATGAAATGTCGTGTGTCATAACTTGACAGTGAGAGACATGTGTGAGTCTTCACAAAGAAAATATTTAGAAAATGAAAAATGCCTTTAATAAAGAGACAACCACATGTCCTAGCGATTATATACGTAAAAAACACATGTGTCTGACGCTGAAGACAAAGTGCAATAACATTTCCGAAATCATACTGATTTTTCTATAAGCCCGATTTTCATTACTGTGTGCGCTTACTCGTAGCGCAGAGTATCAGAATAAGACAAATCGGCACCAAAGAGAAATATTGTAATTCCTAAAATTTATTAAATGTATATTTTACTTAAAGATTTTAAAGCTTAATTAGTAGCCATATTTCCTAATTATAGTTTATTTTACGAGTTAGTACCAATACTGTCTAGAAACTATGGACACCACTTCTAAGTCTTTAATTTCATTACACTAACAATTTTTCGTGCTGTTAAAGTGAGAGTTCTAACATTTACTTATTCCCATAAACAGACTGACATATTAAAGCTGTATTATTCTTTATTCTTATAAGTAAAAAGAAACAACCGATCAGTCGGATATTGGCACTTGCAGAGAGTAGAATCATTGCTCGCATTTCAAGCTAATGTGTAATAACCTAACAGTGAAGAACGATGGCTTATAACGTGTAACACTAAATCGTTTTTACATCACACTTTTGGACTTCCGGAAATATATTCCGAGGTACATGCGTGCTTCAAGAGGAGGAGGAGGAGGAGGAGAAGAACAAAAAGAACAAGAAGAAAAATAAAACGAACAAGAACAGAAAGAGAAGAAGAAGAAGATGATGATGATGATGATGATGATGATGATGATGCAAAGAAAAATGGGTAAAATTATACAATGAACACTGGCATAAGCAGGTACCAAAATCGTTACCAAAAAATCATGAAGCTAAAGTAAACATATTATGGAATCAGCAAGTGCAAACCGACAGAACTATCCTTAACAATAAACCGAACGTCATAATGCACGATAATGGAAAAGGAATACGTATGTCAATAACTGTTGCGACTTCAGGAGACAGAAATGTGACGAAGAAAAGAGCAAAGAAATTCTAAAATATGAAAACCTTACAATAGACCTGCGGCGCATGTGGACTATACAAACAAAGTGATACCAGTAACAATAGGCGTAAGTGTAACGATCTCCGGTTCACTCAGAAAATACATCAGCAACATATCGGGAAAGCACGAGATCAGGTTATTGCAGACAAGAGTCACTGCACGAATACTGAGGTAAGTACCAACGTAAAAGTACAAAACATTCAACACGTGAAATAGCAGAACATGTGCCATAAATTTTAACTATACGTAGAATAGCTGCAACACTATATAATCTATAAATATGATTTATTTCCGACGTGAGGCCAAAAACACACAGCAGCAATTGCCAGCAAGGTTACAGGAAATAAGAAACTGAAAAAACGTAACTTGCAACTAATTTAGTACGTATCAGATTTCTAGTATTTTATTGTGTTTAGTATAACACACAAACCTTTCTACAGCAAAGGGATAAACAAACGAAAAGGCTTCCATTAACCCTTTAAAGACGAAGCGTATCTGTTTTATATAAGGACTCAGTGCGTACCGCGCTGTACACACTCTCCACTTCAGTTACAAAAACCAGTCTCTTAATGTTTTATAAGGCAAAAGTCGTCGTTTCTTCTTAGATTCATACAAAACACATAAATGCAATGTCAGTACCATGTAAATTTTTTAATTTTAAACCCGGTGGTACATGTAGTTACCGCCAGGCTTTTAAAGGTTAACAGAGCTGGTTTAATACATAGCGCTTCTTTGTCTCTTCTGCTGGGATGTAAGGCTGCATTTTTGCATAATATTTCGTAACTAAAAATGTCATTAATTTCTCAGAAATATAAAACTTATTATGACAAAACGACAGCTGTCCAATGCACAGTAGTTCTTAATTCATCAAAAAAGGCCTACGTATGTACATGATATATATGCACTGTGCAAATATACATGTAGCATATGGCCTTTTAAATGCCAGGTTTGTGCTGTGGCTTAATCACTATTTAATTTAAATGCCCCCAGCAGGACAGTGTTTTCTTTTTCGGACGAAAATGCTGCACATTTAATGAGACAATGATACTTCTTTCGTCATTTTATATATATATACATACATATCTGAGAACTATACACAGAAATAAACGTGTTCTTTACCAAATACATATTAAGGCTACCAGGAGTTTTTAGTTTCTGTAATGTTAACAACTGTACTTAATATATAATTAACATTTGAGTGACATAAAGACATATAATTAACTAAAAACCTCGAACTAGTTACATAAAGTCATCCTGAGGTTTTCAAATACTTAACATAGCTCATGACTGTCCAGCAGTATTGAAGTACATATTTAACATAACCGAGTGCGTATTTTCCTATAGGCTACTACCTGCTGGTACTTAAATACCTGTCTCACAGCAGTTCTTCAAAGTGTCCTCCTCTGGTTGCTATGCATTTTTCAGCACGCATCAGTACAGACTGGGTAGCTGATGCAATGTTGTGTGGGTGGTTGCTTATGTGCTCTGCCGCTGCAAAAATACGACGGCCAAGTCCTACTCTTGAATCAACCTTCGTTTCGTACACTAATGCCTTCATGTGCCCCGAGAGATGGGAATAAAAGGTATAAGGTCTGGCGACCTTGGTGGCCAAGCAAGGGGCCCACCACAACCTAACCAGCGGTTGGGGAAAGATTCGTCTAAATACTCCCTCACATGCCGAGTGTAATGTGGGGGGGCCCCATCATGTTGGAAGTACAGATGACTCCTTACCACTAACGGGATGTCTTCCAGCAAACCTGGTAACTCATTCCTCAGGAAGAATTCATATGTGTCACCTGTCAAATTGCTGTCAAAAACGAATGGTCCTATTAACTTGTCACCAAGCAAACCACACCATACACTCGCTGAAAATCTCCTTTGGAAGTTGGTTATTCTTGTTCGATGTGGATTTTCATGGGACCATGTATGGAGATTCGTGAATTATTTATGCCATCCCGGGTAAAGGACGCTTCATCTGTGAACAGAGTGACGCTTAAGAGTTCAGGGCGTGCCTTTATCCAGTGGCACAAATTCATGCGTTGATCAACGTCTCCTGGTTCAAGGTGTTGAACCCTCCGATCGTGGTAAGGGTGTAAATCATCATCATGTAGAGTTCGCCACACCTGCATAGGCGACACACCGATCCAACAGGCAATTCTACGAGTGGACAGTCGTGGACTTCTCTGAACAATCTCAAGAATGTTCTCTCGTGTGTTGACATCAGGTACCACTTCCCTTTCAGACTGCACAGAAACACTTGGAAGACAACCAGTTTCACGCATTGTCTGGGGAACACATGAAAATACACCCTTAGACGGAATTATCCGGTCGGAAAAACGCCTTTGGTATTCTCCTACAGCAGCACGTGCATTTCCATCGCAAAATCCATACACGAAATGCAAGTCACAATATTCGGCGTGAGAAAACACAAATGACAGTGTTACAACACCTCACAATTAATTGTAACAGTGACAACTATTGAGTATGACGTCACAGCAGGAATTCGCTTAGCTTGGCTGTCGCCTGAAGGACGGACCTGTGTAGTGCACGAATATCGCATGACGCTAAACGGGTACAGTACGTGGAATCGCAAGAAGACCACATTTTTCTCTCACCATTATCTCCGTAGCCGTTCAAATTCGGATATAGGTATTTCGGGTCACATCGATGTAATTAAGCCTAAGGAACGTTCTCCTGAAGTCTGACACATTGCCCCCGGGACACCCTGTATATACTCTCTTTCTTTTCTTTCTTCCTCTGTAATTCCATACCCAAGAAGGTTAAGCGCCTCCCTAGTTGCTCTCCTCCATCCATCCCTCTCCTGTGCTACTTGTCTCTAACAGTTCCCACATCTATTCTGTCCTTCTATACATCATATTTCCATCTAACCTTGTGTCTCCACTTAGGTCGTTTGTGGTGTAAGTTGGCTTCATATATTTTCTTGGAGTTTGTTGCAGCATCCATCCGCTGTAGATGTTCTTTATATGTATTAATGGCATCCAAACCTGTGTACGAATTTTACACTGAGAGTGTTAAGAAATTCTGGCAAGCTTGGTTTAGCTCCGAAATATACCGACTAGCAATTTTCGGAGATTGGTGTACTTACAGGGTCAAGTAACTAATTCAGAGAGATTGGTTGGTTAGAATTTGTAAATTTAGTCTTAGATTCTCCTTCAGGACGTGAATTTCGTATTTACAATTAATACGTGTAGACAGTCTGTGACGTTAACTAACATTTTGTCCACTGGATACGGAACTGAAAGTAATGATTTCCTTCCATTCACATAAAACTGCAACGAACATTATGGATGTTTGCACTTTGCTATATATCGTTCAGCAAATCTTCGCTAATCGCTAAGTTATTTTGTGTCCGCTTCTCAAGACCAATGCCTTATGATAACAGTCCATTAGGAGAACCGCGGCCGCTTTAGATATATATTACAGCTGAACCATATTTCCTGGTCCATCTCTAAAAACAAGAAATAAATTATAACACATTTACGAATAAGACAAACCCCTTAAAACTGTAATTCAACCCTTTAAAGACGAAGCGTATCTGTTTTATATAAGGACTCAGTGCGTACAGCGCTGTAAACACTCTCCACTTCGGTTATAAAAACCAGTCTCTTAATGTTTTATAAGGCAAAAGTTGCTGTTTGTTCTGAGACCCGTACAAAACACATAAACGCAATGTGGGCACCACGTACAATTTTTTAATGTTAAACCTGGCCGTATGTAAAGTTACCGCTAGGCATTAAAAGGTTAAAAAATGGTCATGTGTCATTCCAAGTAATTCACCTCAAGCAGTAAGTTATGTCTTGTATTCGGAAAGGATCCTCTTCAAATATCTATCAGTGGACAGGTTGCTGTGTCCGAGGACTTTCTTAGTCATCCTCAGCATCTACAGACAAATGCAGGCACAGTACCTTAAGTAGCTCGTGACAGCATTATTCCAAACCATTTCCAATTCATCAGTGGCAAGTCTTCCTAAACTTTGATGCTACAAATATGTAAACTGAAATACTGACGGCTTGGGAAAAAAAGCTATAAATAAATAAATAAATAAACATTTACAGTCAACCTCGGTTATAACGGATCTCATATGGTGTCCAAAAACTATCCGTTATAACAGTGGTCCGTTATATCCGAGGTTCGGTTAAATTACTTTTTAACATAACATTTAAGTTTATACCACTTAAGTTACGCTTGTCTACAGTTTTATTGCATACGGACATGAAGAGCTACATTTTGCGCACACAAAAACACACATTACTACATTCGTGAACCCTTGATGTAACAGATAGACGCACCACGCACCCAGATGCCTGAATACTACCCTCCTTTACGCACCTACGGTATTGTACACCATATTCAAAATTTTAAAATCCCCCCAATGGCGCAACAGCCCCTCGTGGGCCAGGGCCCCCTCATTACCGTGGCATCACGATCACACTCAGACGCACCACACTCTCGTAGGACTACTCTCGATGAGTGACCGGCCCGACGCAAAGATCCCTGTGTGATAACACACACTCACAAGATACAGACATCCATGCCCCGGGCGGGGTTCGAACTCACAATCCCAGCAAGCGAACGGCGGCAGACCCACGCCTTACACCGCGCGGCCACTACGATCGGCCAACATTTTTAAATACCGTACGTATTCGCGTGGCGCACCTGGTTGAGGCACTGCGCTACACACCGGAAGGCGTCGGGTTCGTTTCCCGATGGTGTCATTGGAATTCTTCATTGACATAATCCTTCCGGCCGCACTGTGGCCCTGGAGTCTACTCAGCCTCTAACAGAAACAGTACCAGGAATATTTCCTGGGGGGTAAAGGTGGATGACAAGCTTGCCACCTTCATGTGCCGACTGTCTTGAATTCTGGGAGCCTCTACCTCCTGGAACCCTCTGGACGTGTCCAGGTCTGCAATGGGATAGCTTTACCTTTTACATATTCGCACCTGGTTGATCGGCCCTTATTGACACATATCACTTCTTTGCCGAAAAATGAATTTTGTGTACGTACAGTAAGTAAAAGTCTTACAAAATAGCTACCTAATACGTTACAAGTAAATGCGCCGAAGTCAAGCCCTAATTGGTTTATGACAAGGCCACTCTGCCCCAAGCGCCACAAAGATGCTCGCATATGACAATTACACTACTTTCTCCCTGCTGCATGAATAACAGAAACAGGTCGAGGCTGTCCCGGCCTATCCATTATAACCGCTAATGGTTTGACCTTGTCCTTAGCAAAGCCAAAAAAAGTGTAAAATTTACAAGTCTCCACGGCGTCTCCGGGTACAAAATGCTATTAAATTACATTTGCAGTCTTCATGTCGGTCTGATGAATGAGTGCCCTGCGCTCGAACACGCTATAACCTTTGTGAAATTGCCATTATTTTGCCAAAAACGGTATGGACATTGAAAATCAACTGTTGGGGAATGTCGGAGAAATCCGATGTGACCGAAGATCCGATATATAAGAGATCGGTGTCACCGAGGTAGTTACAATGATAAAGCATAGGGAAACGGCCGCGGAAGAAAAATCATCCGTTATAACCGAAGTCCGTTATAAGTGAGGCCGGTATAACCGAGGTTGACTGCAAACAGTATTTTGATGCCTAAATATATTAGTTTACTGATATTTAAGTTTCATGATGAGTGTCATTTTCTTCACGAATGATAATTTTTGGACTGCTTTCTACATTTCGAAGCTGAGAAATTTGTCCTTGTGTAGGGAAATAAGAAACACGTTTTACCAAATACAGCGGAGTTGGAAAACTGTAGTACAGCGGATGCAGAAGGAATGCCGTGGTACTAGAAACGTGAGCAGCTTTATCTGTCCCATGTCTGAACAAGTGTCCCCCAATTCTGTCTAACGTTTTGTGTACCCCACACCAAGTCCTCTTAAAATAAGCTCACCTAGGACAGGTTATTCAACAGAAAATTCGGTACACGAAGCAGGTTCAATATACACAGCGCCACGTTTTAACTAGCTCTGTGTGTGTGTGTGTGTGTGTGTGTGTGTGTGTGTGTGTGTGTTTGCGCGAGGGAGTATAAGGGATGGGGGCGGACGGACTTAAAGGCACGACACCTTCGACGGCTACATGCGCTTGCTCTGTCTACCCAGATCGGGCTCTGAAATTCAGCTCAGGATAGGGACAGGTGGCGGGCTCTTGTGAATGCGGTAGTGAACCTCCGGGTTCCATAAAATGCGGGGAATTTCTTGACTAGCTGAGAAACTGTTAGCTTCTGGAGAAGGTCTCTGCTCCATGGAGTTAGTTAGTTAGTTAGTTAGTTAGTTAGTTAGTTAGTTAGCTAGTTAGTTAGTTAGTTAGTTCGGTTTGTTCATCGTCCCACACTAAAAATACAAATACTGGTTTTCATGACAGGATCGGTCCCACTTCTCACGGTAAAAGAAATTAACAACCGCTGAAGCTCTTCTCAAAGTCTGGGTTGATGATGACTACTTACAGGGTTCAACTTAGTACGTGTTCTTTTTCTGGCCAGAAAACAACGGACATTCATGTATTCTGCACGTATGATTTTCAATTTTTTACAGGACGACAGATAAAACACATGAAATAAGTGATTCCAAACGTCACATACCATCCTCAGTAGCGTCGTCTGAATTTTGTCCTCCTTTCGACTTCTCAGACATCAAATTTGATATTCCAAAAATGCTTCCAGAAAAGATGTGAAGGCTTTTATCGTCTCCAGGATCATCTAAGCTTCGTATACGAGCATTTTGTTATTCTAACACTTCAAAGTGACCTATGCATATGATTAAACTTGTTTATTGCCCAGTCCTAATTAAAAAATAACATAACATGAAATCTTTCACTGAGAAGGCTTTTTATCCCTACGTCGAGACCCTACGCTAGACGTCAACTGAACATCAGTTACTGTGACAATCTTTTAGTACATTTGCGAGCAGCTACCTTCAAAGCAATGACATCCTCACCACCATGTGGAATACCCTCTTTATGGCAATTAGCTTCTGGCGATATGGATGTGACGTGTTACCATTCATATAGCGGGAAGGAAATGCAACTAGCGATATTCATCTGAAAATGTTTAAATTTTATTTTTTATTTGCGTCTTATTCTTCTTTTGTATACTGTGATGGCAGTGTGCATGGCCAGTGCATTTCAACTTTCTTCAGACACCGGAACCTATCTAAAAACCAACGGGCCTATCCACCAAACAAAAGACAAACCAAAAATCCAAAGGAAAAAACCAACTAACAAATAAACAAACAAAAAAACAGCTTGCTTCTTGGAAATTTATTTTATTTCAGTAATTCTCATGTTGAACAGACAACGTAGTTCATTGAAATAAACCTGACATCGCAGATGACGGAAAAATCTCTATCGGCTGATCCATCATTCTGTAATAAAACATCCCTTCGTTGTTTACACTATGCGTGCTTCAATTGTTTATCTTTTCCTCTGTTTCTTTCATTCTGTTTTTCGTTCATTTCTGCTATCGTTTACTTTTGTTATTTTAACTGTTATATGGCAGTACTTCCATGACTTTCTTTTTGCGAAGTTCATGAAGTGCTTGCCGAGCAGTTAGTCCTCCACAACAAAATAGCCCCCAGAAATGTAAATAAAAATTTAATTCACTTTCACAGGCTTTTATTCGCTCCAGTAATTAAGGCGTATAATATTTATTGCATTCAAAATAAAACATGACTCTAACGCAAATAGTTTCTCTATTAGAGTAAATAAAGTTTCCATCTCTGAAGAATTTCGTTGTGCTCTGTACATCGACAATGCTCGAATGTATATCATCTCGGTTTCTAAAAATGTACACAATCTCGAAGTTTAATTTCCATAAGGAAAGGGACTTTTTCAATTACTTCCTTACATTAGGTCCCGTTGTCCCCTTTAAATGTGTTATAGAACTGTTCTTCATCAAAAGAGGCTTCTTCGTGTGCCTCAAAGTGAGATATATGTAGACTCCCAAATCAAGGTACAAAGAGGTAAAATTCACATTAGAACAGGCAGTGAAGGCCCCAGGGCTGTAGTATAATTACAGTTCTACTCTTTCTTTAACCTCGTCGCTAGAGGTGGTTGTGCTCAAAGCCACGCCGCGACCGCTTTATCGCCGAGAAAGAAACCAGTTACCCATTGTACAAGAGGCTGGGTGGGCCCCAGGGCAGGTCTGGACGGGTGCGGAAAATCAGGCTACCACCGGATTCGATCCCCGGACCGTCCAGCCTGTAGCGAGTTGCTATACCAACTATGCTTTCCCGGGCCGCTTAGAATCACAAATAATACAAAAAAGACATTCCTGTCGCATGGGAATAATGCGGAACTGCAGGTCTAACATAATATGGCCAAATTTTACAGGAACACATATCACACTAATGCTGAGATTTCTTATTTGGCTATACGTTAGCGAAATGCAAGGATGACAATTATATGTTGCGCAAAACAATTTTTCAAACTATAAAAATATGTACAATATGTTTTTGCTGTTATGCTATTAAGTAAACAAATCACCTCACTTTTGAAAGATCTAATTAAAAAAATCTTAAACCTATAGGTATGGTGAGCGACGTTTCCCATTTTAAAGTAATTCAAACATTCACTGCTGTAGTGTCTTCTTAAAAAATCTCAATTTACCGCAACCTTTTCCTTTTAGATAAAATCAACAGTTTCATGTTCTACTCGTATTTCTCCCAAATTCACTTTAGTATATTATCTTGCTGTTTCATGCCTAGGTTTTAATGTGGTCTCTCTCTCTCTCTCTCTCTCTGTCTCTCTAAGGTTTTACGGAAACTACGTTCACGTTTCATTGTTCATGTTGGACTACGCCTCTTGTCCATTTCCTGTTATTCTTTACGTGACCATACTAATAGTGGTTATTGAGTTGAGTCCTTCCTTCTTTTCTTGGGACTAAATTCCGATTAACCCCGCGCTGACACTGTGGTAATTCCTTCTCCTTTAAACACCTATATTATTTAAATTGTTCTCTTTCATAAAATCACTTATATTAACTTTGTCTAAATACGTAACTAGATATATAACCACAGCTTCATTACTAAATCTCAGTGCTGTCTTAAAAGTAACTCTTTTTTTAACCCCCTTTCTTATTTTCTAGTTTCTTTAGAGCTCAAGAACATGTGTGTCACATTTTCTCTACACAAATGTAACGGACATATTCATTCATGTTTTTCTAATTCCACTCATCTTCCACGCCCCTGCTATAAACCATGTTACCCGGCCTCTATCCTTCATAGTACAGCTTTCTATTCAGTATACGATATCTACTCCAGCTTGTATTCGTGCATCAATGCAGTGTTAATGAATTCTTGTTAGACGAGTTTGCTAACATTCTCTCTTTGTATCTAATTACCTATATTTTCACCACATTTGTTATGGTTATTAAATTACACTACAGTTGCATCCTCCACACAAATGCCAATTTTTATTTTACAGTTCTTTCTTTAAACCCTTAGTCCAACTTCTCGTACTCGTATCCCTTTTCAGCCATTTATGATATTTCTTTACTGAATTTTTATATCCATGAACATAATCCAATATTAATAATCCGTCCCATGCACGTGCCTCTCCTGCTTTCTGTACCAAGTTCCATTTCAGCAAGTCCACTGGTTGCACAACTCTGTAGATACATTAATTTCTTAACAAAATTATCGTGTGTATTATCTACTGATTTTCATTCCTTACACGAACTCCATTCCCCTATTTCATATCCGCATACAACTTCGTGTACATTCTCAATTGTTATGTGTCTTTGTACGCTTGACACTTTCGCTTCAGTTAATGATCTCTATTTATTTCAACTTCCTGCGCGTTTCAACATAACCTTTAGGTACCTAAATTTTTCAGATAAATTTATATTCTTCAACCCTTAGTTGTCTTTAATTTTCCCCTTCCTTAAAAACCATTACTGTAGATTTGTTCGAATTAATCTAAAATGGCAAATTTATCTACTAAATTTTTTTTACCATATGTTTCCTATAAAAGATGTCATAACATTGTTACCAGCGAATAACAGTCTCGCAGTTCTTACTCCTGCTATCACCAGTTCACGTGTCCCTCCTACTTCACTAACTTCTACAGTACCATTTACAAAAGAATTAATAAACATTGACGCAAAACACAACCTCGTGTAAAACCACTTATTTGAACAGCACATCTAGGTACATCGTTCTCTCCATACTTCACAGAAAATTTCATATCTTATTGCACTGTTTTTGTAAAACTCATCATGTTTTCTCTTGCCCGTATTATTATCACTTTAAACCACAAAGCATACACTTCAAACGAGTCGAAAACTACTCTAAATCTGCAAAGAACCAATATATCCTCACTCTTTTCGCTTTCAGATATTTATCAATATTTGATCTAAATATAAAAAAGCTATCCACTTTTTTCCACGTTTAACAGTCTCTTATGACAAAATAACCTAAGAACATTAGATAAAATGTAAAATATTTTAAACTTCTCATTATGCAACATTTTCCACCTGCTGTTGCTGCTATATCAGTATAACGTATTCCCAGGAATTTGTTTTCATACGCTGAGCATATAGTCTGTATTCAGTATTAAGAAAAAATTCTAGTGCCATTTTAAAACCAGGGGTAAAGTTATAGATTTGTTTTTGTGACTATAATCTGCTCGTCAAAAAATTATTAATTTTTACTTTGGCAATTGTCTGAAACTTCATATTTACGATGTTTTGGGAGTTCACTCTGTTTCCCTCGTCAGTGTGAAGCAATACTGGATAAAATATCTTAAATGCAATTCCTTTCCTTATCTAGTCTTTATAACTGAAGGTATGACACGGCAAAAGTGCGGGCTGTTGTTTAATAGGCCACTCCTGTCTGAGCGTATCGTGTCTCCTTGCTGTCGCTCGAGAATAATGTCTAGTTTCTGACTTAATCTAGAAAACAGCGTCTTTCTTCCTTGTGTTTCCAAATAAGTTTTCAATAATGGGTCCTCTCTTTCGGAAATATGTATTTCTTGCAATTTTTAACGTCGTTGAATGTACCAAGAATAAAAAAAATAAAATGAAATATGAACTACACAACTGGTAGAATATTCTTTACTAATTTTCTAAACAGATTAAACCTTTGTTTCCGTTTTCTTCTTTGACATTTGAAAGTACAAATTCCAATACCCCTTGCCTGAAGGGATTAGGACACGCCCGGGACCTATCACTTCGACATATCAGCAAAGCCAGGGAAGGCTTACGGCTATTGGGAGCAGGCAAACCGAACACGGGTAATCGAGTTGTGGAAGCGTAGCTGATTAAAGTACGGTGTCCCACATGTGTATGCGGTACAGTTGTTTCCAATCAGCCCCAGCACAAGCGGTCTCCTTTACACGGTCAGGTGCTGCAGACATGTGACGGAATACATGACCCCAAGTTTCTGCATTGTTCTCTACGTTCATTATCTTACTGATTATACACAATTTACATTAAGCCCTAATATACTGTCTAGACAGATCTCACACAATAAAAACCAATTATATTTAGAAAAACATGGACCAGGTGAACAACTAAATCTCACAGCAGACAGGTGTTTACTGTCTTCATATAACACGATTGTTTAGTCACAACGTGTCTGATACGCATGTGAAAATCTCCTGTTAGTGTCTGTGAAGGAAAACAGATATTCCCTATACGGACCTTTTCCTGTGTTCTTCTTTGTTTCGCAGGAGTGCCTGCAATGAAGGTACGCTCGCTTCCTCCACACATTATTTTGTAATGTAAATAAAGTAACTGCACCAAGAATTGTTCTTGTGAAGCTAATGGTGGCTGTATGCTCAGCATTCTCCCTGCTTTCTCTGAACTTGATACTTACCGCGTATACAAAATTCCGCCCTACAACATTCGTTCGAGCCAGACGAATCTAACAGAACAGAATATACCCTGGTTCCGTAAGATATATCTCATTATGATACTCAAATTTACGTTCAGGCCTACGGAGTGGTCTCTTTGCTTTAGCCTTTCCGACTAATAATTTTATGCATTTCTTTTCATTCGTAATATTACTGTCACTTAGCACCATAGTCTTCTCGTCATCTTAACTTATCAAAATACTACAAATTCAGAGTTTTAAACGAATGTATTCAATAGCATTTTACTCCATGGCGCATCAGCCACTAGCGGGACAGAGCCCCCTCATTATCGGGGCTTCACAATCACACTCACACACATCATTTTCGGTAGGACTCCTCTGAATGAATGATCAATCCGACACAGAGACCTCTACCTGACAACACACAACACTCACAAGAGACAGAAATACATGTCCCCGGCGGGATTCGAACCCACAACCCCTGCAAGCGAGTGGCCGCAAAATTCAATGTATATATGACCAGATATTCCACAAGTGGGGGCCAATATGAACGCGGTGGCAAATAAACATTCTCTGCGCCTGTAGGTTATGAAACTTCAGTCATCCAACGGGCAGCCTAGTCACTATATTAACTGTTCCGCCCCACCTATTTAGAGAGTGAAAAACTGAATTCAAATGTAGCTTTTCAGTATTTGTTTTTCTTACAAAAACTACAGGGAAAGAGGAGCGATTTGTTAAAGGGCGCTGTTAGTTTCTGTGTTTACATGCTTTCGGGTTTTATAGGGAATACTAAAGCGTGTATTCGTGCTGGGTCAACAGATAAAATACATAAAATGACGTTTAGTAAGGAACATGCACACATATAATAACAGAATGAGAACTATTGTATATAAATGTTTCGTAATTTATTTAACGACGCTTTCTCAAGTACCCAGATTATGCGGCATCGGTTGGTATAACATTCTGAATGATAAATAAGGCAACCTGTGGAATCAAAGGGTGAAATTTGCAATATATAAAATGGTGTATTACTCGAAGCACGTGAAGTGTCTCTCAGACCAATATGTCTATCGACTCAAAATAAAAGCGGGAAACTTTGAATAGCAAGCAAGATTTGTAACGAACTCGGAATAGCGCATGTATTTATAAAACAGGTTCCACTGGAAGCTCCGTATCATAAACAGAAAGTATAAGTAAATCGTGTCGTCATTTTACTGTGCCACTGAACCTCACAAAATATACGGCTTAAGAAAATTTTCTGCCTGAATATCCACGAGCTAATTGTAACATTCTGATGAAACGTCACATGAAGTACTGTACACACACGAATGATGAGTACAAAGTACAGCCTCACCCTGATAAAGGATAATGCCGGAGAAGCAAATGTTGTGCTGAATAATGTAACACACCGAGTGAACACAACATAAAACAAACAAATTTATATTATATCTGTAATAAAGAGATGAAATTTATAAAGAACTCTTAAGTGCAGTGCGAAATTTCTGTGACGGATTATAGAAGGCAAAATTTTAAACACTGAAGACATTGCACGCCCACAAATTTGTTGTACAAGTAGTATCTCTTTAATTTTAGTTGTGCTCAAAATATTTAAGAACACTGCAAAAAAAATGTCATTAACACCGAAACTGGCGTTAGATTCTTATTGGCGAATCAAGGCTCATATTACACAGACTGATCATTCTGCGTGATCTAAACATTTGCGTCGGTGCCGTTTTTCCGATTACGAGAAGCAGTTTTACGACGTTTAGCACCCAAACCTGGCTGCCTCTTCCTTACTTATACGACGCGTATAAGAATCATGGATTCGCTTGTACTTGGAAAAATTTATGGCAGAAGTATCTTAACATACCTATGGCTCATGTGAAGGAAATATCTGGCTGTGTCTTTGAGACAAACACTTTCTCACCCCACATGATTTACCAGTAAAAATTTTATCTTATTTTCGCAAGAAAATTTCCCCAAAAATTCAGAGAACGATAATACACAATTTGACACTGAAATACGATGCTTTTTTATTTACTGATGAGAATTTACAGACGATGTTTTGCATAGCGTGCACCTCAAATGTACGTTTTAGCTGATTTTTACTCACCGAAGACAACCATCTTCTTAGTCATGAAATCCTCATCGTCGAATGTGGACACGACGCACTTGTACTCTCCCGAGAGTTCTGTCGTGGGGTTTGAGATGAAGAGTGCCCGGTGCATGCTGGCATCATGGTTTGATGCTCGGTGGCTCAGGTTTAATCTGCCCTTGAGAATACCCAGGTCTTGTGGCTTCTGTCCCGGGATCCACTGGTACACCGGGCTCGGACCCTCGTTGAAGTACCACTTGACCACCAGACCAGAGAACTTGTTCCCGGCCACTTCTGTTGGCTTCAGCGTGTACTCACAGTCCAGCAACGCAGCTGAACCGGAGTTGTTCCGGACAGCAGGTGGAACGCGGAGATCTGTAATCTGGATGCCCAGCGCACCTGAATAAAAAAGAAAGCGAGTTAGAAATAACATACGGACCTCCAAGACGCTTTTGAAGACATGAAGATAAACCTCCATAAAAGTTTGATGTTAGAATTCAGCTTTCCAAGTATGACCGCCTGTACGAACATTTAGAGAAAGAAGCCAGGAAAATTGGTTTTCTAGTAAATGAAAGGAAAAGTAAGTACATGTATATGTCAGCAGTTGGAAACATGAGAGAACTCCAAAATTTGAGGATAGGAAATAACGAAATTGAAGGGGTATCTGAGTTTAAATATTTAGGAAATATAATTGAAAAAAAAACCGAAATGATAAATGTATAAAAGAAAGAATACAAGCAGGAAATAAAGCGTATTATGCAAAACTTCAGATGCTTAAAAGTAAAAGGATATCTAGAAGATCAAAAACACAAATATATAAAACGCTAATAAGGCCAATAGTGACCTATGGAGCAGAAACGTTGATGTTAACAAACAGAGAAGAGAATGCTTTGAGGGGGTTTGAAAGGAAGGTGCTACGAAAGATATATGGGCCAGTGATGGATAATGGGGTATGGCGAATATGATACAATGGTGAGTTATACAGTTTTGTGGGAGGAGAGGATATACAAGTAGTCAGATTTATAAAAGCACAAAGAACACAGTGGCTAGGTCATGTAGAGAGGATGGATGAGACGGCCATGCCCAAAAGAGTGCTGAAGGGAAAACTGTATGCAAAGAGAAGGATAGGAAGACCCAGAATAAGATGGATCAATGATGTGACTGATGACCTGAGAAGAATGGGAATTAGAAGTTGGACAGAGAAGGCGAGAAATAGGGATCAGTGGAGGCTGATCGTCGAGGAGGCCAAGGCCCACCCAGGGCTGTAGCGCCGAGGAGAAGACGAAGAAGTATGACCGTCACTTTTCACTTTTAATAGGCGGATTTTATATCATAAATGTAGTCTACTATAGCAAATATTAAATAAATATCCGCGTCTTTCATCAGACCTTAGTGACAAGCTCTTAACTGTATATCACATTAATTCCCTGGCACTTAAGTCTAAGGAACAGGTAAAGGTCTCCCCATAATATGATATGCAGGCACAGAGGGGGGAATAGAGTTATGGTTATAAAGATTCCTAACCTCGGTGCTAGACGGGGGAGGGTGGTCGACGCCATATCCCAGGAGCTTTATCCCCGGGACAGGGCCTTTAATACTAGGATAATGAAAACAAAATTTAACTGTCATTGTCTATTTGTATTGTACACAGAAAGTATTTGGTCCTACTGCAAGATATTTAGGATCGAGCTCAGTTATAACGTCATGAAAGGGACTGAATATTATGTGTCCTTATAAACGAGTGTCGTTATAACCAAGCAGTGTAACGTTATGTGTAACGTAAGTGAAGAATTAATTGGTACCACAGAATACCTGACGCTATAGACGAGGCGTCGTATAAACCGATGTCACTGTAACCGGGTTGGACTGTATATTAAGAATAACGCAAATTTATTATTTACTCGAAGTAATCTACAAATATAATAAACACGAAATAAAAACATTAATTCTGTTGCCTGTGCCGGAGATTTGGTTGTCCGTGTTGCTATGAGGTTGTACCCCTTATCTATATTCACGGCGTGCGCAACTTCCTTGTTCCCCTACCCTCTCCTCCTAACGTAACGGTTTTTGACTGAGCTGTTTGTGAACTGACTGGGAGACCTCACTCTGTGTGCGGCTTCCAGGCTGGCAACATCACCTTCAAAATTCCGTCTGGCGGGTGCTTTCCACATTGCTGTCTCGGCCTTCGGGCATGGCGACCCACCAGGGTCCCTGTATGACGATCAGTTAAGTACTGGTTTTCTTCGATGGGTACCAAGTCATACAGGATTATACGGGGGGGGGGGGGGGGGTGGTGGTTACTTTGGTGTGTTGAGTTTATTCTATACGATGGGGCAGTCTGTATCTAAAGTAATGCATTTGTGTTGGTTTTGTTTCAACAGTATTAATTGTCTTAACAAGGCCGAGTGGGCCAGTCACGTTAATATATTTGTCACAGTTTGTATATCGTGATCATTTTGTACTGTACCTCAACTACTTACCACTTTGTATTATTAAGTTAAAATGTACTTATAATGAACACGAAAATCAGTGTTCCTTCACAACTTGCGTAGCTGGGGCTCATGTTTAAATAAATGATAACAATACTCCTTTGAAAATTGCACGCAAATTTTTTTGATATATCAGAAATTCTATTTCCGGCCGCATTGTGACCCTGGGGCCGACCCAGCCTCTAACAGGAATGAGTGCCAGGAATATTTCCTGCGGTTAAAGGCGGCCGGGACGCACGGAAAGCAGCCTTGCCACATTCATATTTCGA
This sequence comes from Coptotermes formosanus, assembly GCA_013340265.1. Classification (NCBI taxonomy): domain Eukaryota; kingdom Metazoa; phylum Arthropoda; class Insecta; order Blattodea; family Rhinotermitidae; genus Coptotermes; species Coptotermes formosanus. The sequence continues at coordinate 23,065 of BLKM01004973.1, forward strand.
TTTTCTAAAAATTATGGGAGCAATTTAGTGTTTCAGTGTTGTCATAGTACTTCTTAAATAAAAAATATCCCAATCGGAATATTAACATGCAATCATAATCACAACATTTATTACTTGTTCATAACGACCACTTAAATGCTTCGGTTTGTATGCACTCTCGCTATAATAAGGCCTCTACGTAAACATAATTTGATCGTGTGATGTAGAATAAAGCTACAAGACTCGAAACGATTTCAAAGAAATACGACCAACTTCCCAAGTTAATAACTATCAGTACAAACGACTCCGCACACCTTGTAGTACACACCGTACTGTTAAACTTCAAATAACGCAGCCTGATTGCGACAACATTTTCTTGTTAATGTTCTGAAACACGAAGCCAGAGTATGTATACTACGTGAGGTGTGTTTTCATTCCCTTGAATTTCCTTACTCAAATGGGAATATCAAATTTGCTGCAGTGGCAATATGAACACGCAGCCGGCTCTTTTACTGCCCCATTGTTGTGGCAGATTAAACCACGATGTCTCTACGCAGGTCCAATGTGTTCCCCACATAACCGAGTTCTGAAGCTGCTTTCCAAAAAAAGGCAAGTACGTTCCGTCGAGGAAAAGGTTTCATTCCGTGATGTCTAGTCTATGGCTGTCAAGCACCGTATACACGTTTATGACACTTATAAAACACGCTTAACATTCATGTTCACAGCCTTATCTACAACACTACGTCGGACCATCTCCACATTTTAAAAACATAATGCGAAACTTAAAACTGATGTTTCAGACGTAAAAAATGCTTAACGTTGCAATTACAGACGTTGTAATTCCTTACACTAATACTTGCGTGTATGTATTGTGTGGGCGTGTGTAGGTACATACATACATACATACATACATACATACATACATACACACACTCACAAATACATACATACATACATACATACATACATACACACATACATACATACATACATACGTACATACATACATACATACATACATACGTACGTACATACACACATTACATACGTACGTGCGTGCTTGCGTGCGTGCGTAAATACATGCATACATACATACATA
>BLKM01004979.1:0-32500 GCA_013340265.1 Coptotermes formosanus
ACATTAAGAGACTGGTTTTTATAACCGAAGTGTAGAGTGTTTACAGCGCGGTACGCACTGAGTCCTTTTATAAGACAGACACGCTTCGTCTTTAAAAGGTTAAACGTAGTGGCACGTAAAGTAACCACTAGGTTTTAAGGGGTTAAGCAACAGATAGCTCATGTCCATGAAGCTGCAAGAAGTCTGAGGGGAACCACGGACGGTAGAAGAGGAACAAAATAAGAGCGACAAAAGTGTACAGGCCCTACAGAAATTCATTACAAACATTCCTGACCTTGCTAAACATTTACATTTGCAGACAGCATGACAACTAAACCGGACACTGCCATCCTTCAAAAAGGCAACGAACGAGTTATTAAGTGTTCTGAATAGAGACGGAGAGCACACTGGGTGTAATTTATCATCACTTAATTCAACAGCCTGAGAGTAGACATGTCAGGCACCAAATTTCAAAATTAGCTTCTAGATCTAATCTATTTACTATAAAAAAGGAATTTGAGGCTGCACAAAAGGCACGACACTTCTTCAGCAGCTGAGCTACTATTAGCTTTCAAATATGCATAATGTTTTATGTAGTTATTTAAACAAAATCTGTCCCTACAAATATTCAGTACGATATGAAGGTAAATTGTATGACTTTTGCTTCATGTCTTAAAGATATCACGGCGACCAAACCCAACGGAAATTCTCCAGCTGATAGCCGCGTCTGGTGGTTCAAGTAAACTAACGAATCAGAGATCGACTCCGTCTTCGTCTAAATATCATAATCATTTTCCTGAAGGGTCTGAACGATATCACAAAACGCCTCATCTTCCGGCGCAAAATTGAATACCGGATCTCAGGAAAACGATTTAGAACTCGCCACCCGATCATGAGTACAGAACGTGCAAGTATCTTACTTGTCTCGGTGGACGAGGATGACCCGGGTTGACAAAATGGTCCTTATAGAGAATCGCATCGGCGTCTGCTGCCTGTGCCTTTTCCGACGTGATCGTGCAAGTATCCACTGGACACCGGGCCTGTGTGAATACGTCCCTGCCAGGCTTCAGCGGCGCCCAGGAACCTAGGCCGTTGTAGATAAGTATCTTTTTAAGCCTTTGACCATTTGACACGCCTGTAGACGGTGAAGGTGGAACGAACATGAGTTGGTTCGTGATTCGATCTGAACCAGGGTCCTCGTGAGGCCACAAAGCAGCAATACGACGTCCACTTTTACGACTCTTTGCCGCCGGTAAGGGCCATCGTGTTCCCCCAGAGATGTACCAGGGCCGACCTTCTTCTTCCCGTGGAACATCCTCCTTGTCATTACTGATGCTTGTGGCTACCACCTTTCCATGATTATCCGCTGCCTGTAACACATAATAATCTCAGCCAACGAGGCTTTTTTGGGCGGACTGTAGTGCAAGTCCAAACTCTCGTTCTGGAAAACAAAGGTACAAAACACCTCGATCCTGATCCACGACCTATTTATAACAGATCAATCTCACACTCGCCACCCTGAGTTATTTTCCAAGATGTTTCCTTGTACAGTACACATTTAGGTTATGTGAACCGCCTTGATTGCAATACCCTAATAACAAAATTACAAAATAAAATGCGTAAATCACATTGTTTGTTACGCCTAGTGTCCCACCAGGTGAGTGTGACGAACGAGTCTTATGTTTCTTAAATTTCTGTTTATCAAAACTGTCTATATTCTATTACAATATGAAACTATTCCTGAAATGTCTTGTCAAAACCGCTGACGTCCAACTGACACGCTGCGTAAGGTGCTGGCCGGCTGCCACTCCTATAGGAAGTTAATATTTACCAGCAAAGTTATTTACCCGATCTGCCTCAATGTTCTGCTCCTTCGCGCTCTGATCTTCCTCGTCGATAGTCTCTCCCAGACGGTTGCTGTTGCCCACGACGACATGATCCGCCAGTTCAGAACCGACACTGCCCCTACTACCTGCCCCACTGTGAGGAGCGGCGGCACCCCCCGGAGCCATCTCGGCCGCCAACTGCGAGCGGGCCCACAGTTCCCTCTGGTGCACATTCACCGCCAGGAAGAGGAAGCAAGTGATGCCCAGCAGGTAGAGGAAGCTCCGACGAAGGGAGATCCGGGGCAGCATATCGGTGGAGGAATTTCAAACAGGCGACGGCATCATGGAAGGAGGGCCTCCAGCGGCTTCTGCACACACGCACATACACACATACATACACATCTGAATCCACTTGGTTTGTTTTGAGTCTTAAAAGCACCGTTACATGCGCTGGAGCCCATGTTAACACCTACGAACTTCTTCATGCATTTACACTGATATCTCTCCTCATCCATCCACACATATTGTGTTAAAAATGCTGCTCTGCTAACACAATAATTTCTCTAAGCTTGACAAAATTCCGGGTTTCTCGTTGTATTCTCCTCTATCCCCATACAGTTTTAGTTCTGCATTCATTCATTTTCCAATGTACACCCAGTTCCAAATGTGTACTTCCCAATATTATTTTATCTCTTACATTTGTAGAAGTTAAAACCCTGCGATAACCTACATGCTCAACTATTCACGACATAAGGGCTCCTCTTCCCACTTTCTCGTTTCCCACAATTTTAACAATATGTGTTTGCTATTCTACGCCCCTAACTACAGAGTGTAGCGTCCCTTTCCAAATAATTTCCTCATTCAATCCCAATCCCTGCTTTCAACCATATTAATTTCGTTCTATCTTTCTTCATACTTCAAAACAGTCGAATAGTTTATGCAATATTTAATTTTCAGTTCAGAATACAGTACGTACGGATTCTTTTGATTAACACCAGCAAGCAACTTTATATTATTCAGACCGTGCGTTTGCATCATGAACCAATAAACACCAACTCATGCACTACTGGAACAGTTTATACTAAAAGTGTACAAACCCCTACATATGTCATGTGATGGTGTTTGTTGTGTGTATGGCGAAGTATTCCAGTGTCAATGCTTCGTCACGCACACACAACAAACACCATTACAGAACAACAGAAAACCTGCCTATAGACATTTGTACACACACCCCATAAGATCTACCTCCACATTAATTGTAAAGGGAATGCAGAGACTGACACAGTAAGAGGTGATGATGGTCACTGCATCCCCTACAAGTGAAACTAACATGTACATTACAGCATGTAGTCTTGCTGTACAGCAATGGAGCATGCTCAATAAAAAAAATAAAAAATAAAAAACAAAAATAAAACACGCCAGCAATTGGCTACCTGAAGAACGTCCAAGTCAAACTACAGGCTGGAATACGCACATGAAGAATTGGACAAGTGCTGCACAGTAGGGTGACATTTCTTAAGTTTTAACTTTGTGTTTCTTTTAACAACCATTTTTAAGGATTCGTGTGTACAGTGTTAAAATCCTGTGAGTTTAACTTTTAGTGTGCGTTTTTAACATACGGACGCCTAAGTGGACTTTTACACCTATGAATTAACCCTTGATGACGACGATTTTCTCGTCGAAGCATATGTACGGGTTTGTACACTTTTTAGTAGAAGCTGTTCCAATAGTACATAAGTTGGTGTTTATTAGTTCACCAGCAAATAAGTTTAGTCTTTCAATGTCTCTACATTTTACCATAGTTAATTCTCAGACTCTATTTATACTGATTTTACTTGACTCTGCCATGTTTATGGTACTTCCAGTTTTCGTATTTCTTCCTTTAAATTCCTATCTCAATTCACTAGCCTTAAATTTTTTACCTGCCAGTCGTAACAAGCTCTTATTAAGTCCTGCTATTCCACACGTAACAAATGCATACAGATTTCCATCAGGGACAGTAATAAATGTAATTTGCTTAAACCTTGAAGCTTTAGGCGTGTGCGTTATTCATATTTTGTACAGGAACGTTATGGAGCAAAGAATACTCTCTGTGACGAAAAAAGGCTGGTGTATATTAAAGGTCAAATTTGTCGCATTCATCAGTACAGCCCTTCGCTAATTCTCATCATTGGTTAGTCTAGCCCATTATCGTCAGTATGTGAGCCGGCAGTGCTAAGTCAGATGTACTCTTCACATGAACATGTTTATTGATGCTCTATGCTTGTAGTGTACTTCAACAAAAGAAATATCGTTAGCTGGGTTTATGCGTGAAATTTAACGCCGCCTTTTCACTGTTTGACATTTTAAGTACCCAATTATTTGCTAATAATTACTTGATAAAGCGCTTTGTGACATCATAAATTCTCGAGCATTACAGTTTGATGTTCAGTGTATTTATATATGAAATATAATAAAACGGTAGATTTCAGTTCCAAAATAACCGTGAGTTTCCATTAGCCATCACATCCTTCGTTCCCAAAATTCTAAATTGCTGACAGTGTTGTTAACCTTTTAAAGCCTAGCGGTAACTTCACGTACCACCAGGTTTAACATTAAAAAATTCTACGTGGTGCCCACATTGCGTTTATGTGTTTTGTACGGATCTCAGAACAAACAGCAAATTTTGCCTTATAAAACGTTAAGAGATTGGTTTTTATAACCGAAGTGGAGAGTGTTTACAGCGCGGTACGCACTGAGTCCTTATATAAAACAGATACGCTTCGTCTTTAAAGGGTTAAAAAATTTTACGTGGTGCCCAAATTGCGTTTATGTGTTTTGTACGGATCTCAGAACAAACAGCAACGTTTGCCTTATAAAACGTTAAGAGACTGGTTTTTATAACCGAAGTGGAGAGTGTTTACAGCGCGGTACGCACTGAGTCCTTACATAAAACAGATACGCTTCGTCTTTAAAGGGTTAAAGAAATCATTAATAAAAAAATAAATAAAGCTTAACAACCTGTATGGGGGCAAAGCCCTTTCTGTGAAGTTTCTCGTGACAGTCTGTCGGTTAATCTAGAGGTTCAGTGCTCTTTATGGTGCCCGAAGACCCATGACCGTTCTACGAACAGCCGGTCGGTGGTCACTATCCTGAGCCATGTGGTTTTATTTCACGCCTTCATAGAAAATTTATATTTCTGACTGGCCTATCAATGTGGTTACAGCCGCTAATTTATACAATTATACACAGCCTACCTTCTTTTAATTGTGCCATATACATATACTGCATTATTTAATTTCATCTTGAAACAAAGTTATTAACGCCAACTCGCAATCGTATCAAAGGCTTCTAATTTGTGATCGCCGCTGTTTCATATTTCAGTGGAACTAAACTATACAAATAACAATAGAAAAAACAGATTTCAGGCTTTCGCCGCGCTGTGACTAAGGCCTTCGCTGTTCTAGGATGTTACGCGGCATAGGTTGGTATTTGGTTACCGACGTTTCGGCCCCATCTTCAAGGGTAAAGCAATGTAGTCTTGGACTGTTTGACCCTTAAAGATGGGACCCATAGGCTACATCGAAACCTCGGTAACCAAACACAAACATGCACCGCGTAACATTCCAGAAGAGCGCTGGCCTACATTAAATGTTAAAAACAATTCGGAAAAATTACAATGAAACGTTTTCTTAAATATGAATGTGCGATATATATCGATGCCTTGTATCGACCACGCTCTATTGTAACCACGGAAATAGGTGGATGTGACGTCACCTGTGAGCCCCCGCCTCCGCCGCCTCCTCACAAAACCCCGGTATATACAGACTGGCTCTCGCGTACGAGATTAACCCTTTAAATACGAAGCGGATCTGTTTTATATAAGGACTCAGTGCGTACCGCGCTGTAAATACTCTCCACTTCGGTTATAAAAACCGGTCTCTTAATGTTTTATAAGGCAAAAGTTGCTGTTTGTTCTGAGATCCGTACAAAACACATAAACGCAATGTGGGCACCACGTAGAATATTTTAATGTTAAACCTGGTGGTGTGTAAAGTTACCGCTAGGCTTTAAAAGGTTAAGAGCAGTACAGACAGTGATTCATGCGAACAGCATTGCGATACTTCCTTGAGATCAATAGCTACTACGAGGTCATTTGTTGGGAACAAATGTAAAGACAATGAAAAATTTTCTTGCAAGTTAGCAAAGCATCTGACTTTAAGCAAATATAAACATAATCATAGCTTCATACATCGATGTGTCGCAACCTTACATGCATATGCACACAGCATATGCGTTTCAGTATGAGAGTAAAACAGCTTACGTGTCACTAGCACCTTTACCCACAAGCAGTTCGAACCACACAGCTGACAACGGCGCTCTTATTTGAGTTAAAATTCATACACTGCACAAATCATTACAATATTCAAGCCTTAAATCGCGTTTTATTAGAACAGTCTGTTAACTGATGAACTAAAGCACAGCCTTATAAACACGCGTGCTTACTAACTCTGCACACACAGCATATGTGTTTCAGTATGAGTAAAGCAGCTTACGTGTCACTAGCACCTTTACCCACAAGCAGTTCGAACCACACAGCTGACAACGGCGCTCTTATTAGAGTTAAAATTCATACACTACACAAATCATTACAATATTCAAGCCTTAAATCGCGTTTTATTAGAACAGCCTGTTAACTGATGAACTAAAGCACAGCCTTATAAACACGCGTGCTTACTAACTCTGCACAAATGTGACTGTGTGCTATCAGCCAAGAGGACAGCGCACTGATAAGACCGATAAGCTCATCGTCAAAACTGAAGGTAACCAGGTAACACAGGCCTATATGTTCGTATCGTTTGCTTGAAATACTAAAACTGGTATGCCACTTCATAGCAACTAAGGTCCTTGTATCAAAAACGTGTGTGATTTTTAGCATTAGAAGAAAAGTAATTATTTTGTTTTTGGTACCCCTGAGGCGGGCCGAAAGAGCGCACCTGCCGCAGGTCTGTTACTTCACGTGGGTCTGGGATCATCTTACCTCGGCGCCGCCTGTCGCAACTGTGTCAGCGCGCAGAACTGTGTTAAATTGAAAACTGGAACAGCCTCTGAGGCAGTAGCATTACAGAACTATACATACTTGTCCTTAACTTTTTAAAGTCTAGCGGTAACTTTACATACGACCAGGTTTAACATTAAAAAATTCTACGTGGTGCCCACATTGCGTTTATGTGTTTTGTACGGATCTCAGAACAAACAGCAACTTTTGCCTTATAAAACATTAAGAGACTGGTTTTTATAACCGAAGTGGAGAGTGTTTACAGCGCGGTACGCACTGAGTCCTTATATAAAACCGATACGCTTCGTCTTTAAAGGGTTAAAAAGTTGCGCCAGACGCTGTCTGGATAAGAAACCGAAGACAATAATGGCATCCAAGTGATAATTTTCAAAAAACTGTTCTTTGTATGAGGCACCAATAACGGACGAGGGATTTTCTTGCCGAGACTAAACGTTTCATATTCAAAACTCTCGCATATTTTAAGACATACTGATCTAACGAGTTAACACCAATGATTATGATATTTTTAACATTATGCCATGAACCAGGTGTCTGTTCGTCTGCTTCTGTTTCAAACCTCCTTTCAAGGATACGCAACTTCCAAAGAATCTCATCTTGCATGCAATACTCTATGTCGAAGCAAATTTCGTACAATCTGACCGCGGGACGCAACTAGTAAACCCCGATTTCTCGATCAGTAGATAAAGGCTCAAATTACCTTACATCTGTCTAAAACTGCCCACCGCGTCTCTCACAAGCAGCAGCTGCAGTCGGGTGGCAAATTCAATAATTTTCACAATGCTTTCTGTTGAAGCTCTGAGTGAAGTAGCTATTGTTTTTAACTTCCTCGGATTGTATGGAAGGAGATCTGCAACGATGCCTTATCAAACACTACAGTCTACGCTACGGCAGTTTTCATGGCTTCTGCGGTATCTAACAGGTAATCTGTCCATGTATGAGCTCTTTCATCCGGTTCTGGTGAAGGCGTTGTGCTAAAATTGTGCGGTGTTTTTAATATCGCCCAGTAGACGATATTTGATATATATGCAACATTGTTTCTTCTTTTGCTTTCAAACATCACGGCGCAAAATTTGTGATAAGGATTAAGTGAGCAAATCTGTAGACCTAAGTGCAACGTACAAAAAGGAGATGATCTGTTTAAGGATTGAAGGGGTTTAATGCACAAATATAACCGGGGTTAAAGAATTAAATAAAAAAGAAGGATGTTGATGCTGAAGACTATAAATATATTTATCTGTAATTTTTTTTTCTATCTCTGGGCTAAAGTTTTATGGACAATACTGGGACCAGTGTATTTCTCTAAACGTATAAGAGACCGGGTTTTACACCTGTACAAAGCAACAGGACAAAATCGTAGTTCCCTATATTGTAATATATATTAACCTTTTAAAGCCTAGCGGTAACTTTACGTACCACCAGGTTTAACATTAAAAAATTCTACGTGGTGCCCACATTGCGTTTATGTGTTTTGTACGGGTCTCAGAACAAACAGCAACTTTTGCCTTATAAAACATTAAGAGACTGGTTTTTATAACCGAAGTGGAGAGTGCTTACAGCGCGGTACGCACTGAGTCCTTACATAAACGAGACACGCTTCGTCTTTAACGGGTTAATATTGCATACAAAAGACAAAATATTCATGACCAAATGGTAGCAGGCATTCCCCATTTTGACTTCTTAATGCACGCAGTTTTGATTTGTTCTTGTCTTTCCCAAATATTTCAACTCTGCCACATCTCCAAAGTAGTTATTACGTATCTATGTCTTGTACTTTTGTCCTGTATTATGTTCGTGATATATGAGTACACGCTTAGTTTTCTCAGCATTTACTTCTAAAGAAACCAGGTCCTTAAATGTAGCACAAATATAAAAATATTTCGCAGGAGCACCAAAGACGCAAGAGACTTTAAAACTAACTTGGCGCATGCATGCAATCATTATTAAGACTACTTAGGTATGGCTATCTACATAACAGTGTTAACGTGCATAACAGCAGGTTGTTCAGTAACCACGAGTTGTAAATATTTGTAAAGAAGAAGTTCATCTTGCACTTTTCTTTCGCCCTCTTACTCTCCACATAGACTCATCGGACGATACATTCTGAAATGTGGGAACACATGGATGTAAAGAAGGTGATTAGAGGTTCTTTATCATCGAATGAAGTGAATGGAGTGATGATGTAGCTAGGAACGAGGTGCTATATTTTAGTTACTTGCTGGTCAGTCCCATGGCCCACAGGTAAATACGTAGACTTCCCTCTGACAATTGAACGCCGAGGAATTCGTACAGGTACCTGTCCACCAAAACTCCCACATTGGCCCCCCCCCCTCCCCTCAGGAATGAATGGTGCGGCCGTATTCAAACTTGGCATCTTAGCTCAAACATGGACGATCCACGGGACTGTCATCACCACTCCGAAGCCCGGCATGCGGTTCAGCTTCTGGTATCAATCAATCTATATTCATATACGAACTTTACAACCAAGAGAATTCAAGCAAGTTGAGACCGCAGTGTGAAGTCTGTTGCGTTGCATGACCCTTTAAAGAAGAAGCCTATCTGCTTTATATAAGGACTCTGCGTACCGCGCTGTAAACACTCTCCACTTCGGTTATAAAAACTAATCTCTCAATGTTTTATAAGGCAAAAGTTGCTGTTTGTTCTGAGATCCGTACAAAACACATAAACTCAACGTGGGCACCACGTAGAATTTTTAATGTTAAACCTGGTCTTATGTAAAGTTACCGCTAGGCTTTAAATGGATAAAGATAGGCAGTTACGGGAGAAAGGAATTCTTCTCCCTCCATTACGCCCGCTACCGAATATCACAACAATGAAAAGCACTTTGCTAATATAAACACGCATCCTTCCTCTACAGGAAGCACGAGGCTCGATCCACACCACCGGATGTCACGTGATATGATTTCCGGGATTTCCCCCTGCACACATAACATAGGCTACTGCATGAACTCTCCCGTGTTGAAATGCGAATCATAGGCCCACGTAGCAGTGGCCTGTGTTTCGGTCGGCTGTCGGAAGCGCTTTAATACAGCGTGACGCGAAAGGTGAAGGTTGCTGGTTCCATTGACATGTATTTACACGGGAATTCGAGGCAGCTACTTCCTCTGAAATGCTGTTGACTGCCTGTCGGGTTACAGTGCGTCACACGCCAGAAGACAGGAACTTAACCTTTACAGTCACAACATCGAAAATCTGAATCTGAAAAAGTGCAGAAAATAGGGCACGCAAAACTGGTCTGACCCTAGCGTGTTTATCACCCTGACGTCAACAGTCCCCCGTCGCGTACAGCAATATTCGCGAGATGAGGCACACGACAGACGCAGTTCTTCAGCCACGTGTGAAGGACGGGCCATCTGCTCACACAGGAACTGTGACCTGCTACACGAATTTTGGTATTTTTAAACGCGCACTGAGAGCAATATAGGTCGACGCCACTTACTCCAGTGATATCTTAGTTTTATTTTTAAAACGTTCTCTTTCACAAAGCGTTCACACAATCAATCATTTAAAGCATACTAAAAGAACGCCTCAGTCTGGTGTCCTCTATAAATAGGCACTGTTGAGGAAGACAGAATGGAAGGTGTTGTTGTTTCATCGGATCCATCCGCGCCGTCACAGTGCGGCTGGCACTTGCTTTTAATTTCAAAGTACCTTGTCATAAAGCTCTAGGCTGGACACGTACTGTACACTGAACACTACACTGACATTAACTAAGAGCTATTGCAGCGCTATCTTTTGAAAGAACGCATAAAAGCCAGTGATGTTCATTTGTCTGAAGTAGGTGCCTTGGCAATAATATATTTTAAAATTTCCTCCCTACGCCGTATAAACGCGGACAAGAGTTTAAAAGGTGTCATGAAGTAACCTAAACATGTTTTCAAAAACCATTATTTGTAGTTTCGCAATACGCATTGGCGTAGACGTCCATATTGTACCTTCTACTGCCGCAAAGTGAATGAAACGTAGACGTCCGTATGGTACCTTCTACTGCCGCAAAGTGAATGAAACGTAGAAAGGAGACTGTACCGTATTATGAATTGTCTGTCGCTTCCTTTTAAATAAATTTGAAATGTCAAACATAAAGATGGCAATATTTTTGAAGGTCGACAAAAATCGCCTTCATTTGGTTGGCAGTCCTGCTTCGTTTTCGGGAGGGCCTGGGTTTAAATGTCGACCCGGAAACCGGCTATCCTAAGCTGAGAGTTTTCGTCGTTCTCCTCAGCCGCTACAGAAAAGCGCCTTGATTTTAGACTACCTTAAATAACGCTACAGTCACTTCCTTTCACGTCCCTTTTTTAATTTATTATTCATTGATTATAAAATCATTCTAAACAACAGAGCTGTAACTCCAGATACTCAGAACATAGTAAATAAACCCCAACTTAAATAAAGTGTGAAAAAATTATGTTCAATCTGACATTCATATAAGTAGGGTTTAGACTGGAGCAACAAGAATCAAAATCGAATTTACCCGCCACGTACATTTTTAATGGGAAATTTACTGACGTCCACTGAGTAGTTTCGGAGATGAAACATGCGAACCGACTAGCAGAAGATATGTCAGCTGGGCAGACATCTCCTTCTAAGAAGTTCATGTTACGCACTCGCCAAAGAATGCACAGAAACAGACGTGTAGCTGAAACCATAATCCAGCTTCCCGTTTCAGCCACATACAGACAATGTGGCGACATGCGTTAAACTGCTAGTGTAAGGCCTAGCCAGTCCGAAATTATTGCTGTCTTTGAACCTCTCACAACATGAAGCATACTCTTCTTGGGTGTGACATATCCAGAATATCAAATCTCCCATATCACTTCTTATCTTTTTCTAGATAAGAAGAAAAACATTATTTACTTTATACCTGGATGTTGTCCTCCGAAAGGTGAAATCTCGCATTCATTTACACTCAATTAAGCAGCCTTAGTAACAAAGTGACCTCGGTGGAACAGGGTAAATCTTGAAAATCTGATAGTTTCTTAACTCTTCAGTAAATACGTCGCCTTCTGTGGAACCCGACTCTTCATTACCGCGTTCACAACAGCCATCAACAAGGCCCTGTTCTGATTTAGAGCAACATTCCCATCTACGCATCAGATCTCAGTGTGGTCTTCCCTTTCTCATTTTCTGACTTAAAATGTGAATCAATTCATAACACTCTGCATGCGCGCTACATGTCCAGGCTTTTAAACCCTCCTCCATGTCTTCACCCTAATAGTATTTGGCGCTAATAACAAGGCAGCGACATCTAATACGTGTACTGTTTTCTACAGCTTCGAGCCTGAGTTCGTGGGCCCCAGACCCACTCGGGGCACGGATATATGTGTGCCCCTTGAGTGCGTGCGTGCGTGCGTGTGTGTGTGTGTTGTGCTGTGTAGGCCAAGGTCTTGCAACGGGCTGATCCTTCTTTTCAGGAGTCCTACAAATGTGAACAAATAAGACTCAGAAATCCGCAAAAAGAAAGGCCCTCTGCTACATTGCTCTGTAGTGTAACAAGCAGGGAAAGGAATGTGATAATGTTTGGTAAAGGTATAATTACAAATTGTGAGCTCCTTAAGTATTTTTTCATCCTCTTCTCTCTTATTACCTGTTTGGCTTAAGCATTTGTGCCCAGTGGTCCTTCAGTTTTCATTGTCAAACTGCAAGTAAAAAAAAAAACTCTGCACTGGTCGTCACGCTTCCCTGTGAGTGCTACAAAACAGCCCCAAGAAGAGTAGCCCCTTTTAGGAAGATCTGTTACCGTACGTAGGAGTATAGCCTGCATACTGAAAGCTGAAAACTGGCAAACTGGTTTAAACTTCCGAAAACAACACAGGCTTACACTGATCACACGGTGATCTTAAAGGACAGACTGGATAAAAACCCGTTGACAGCTAAAACTTTGAAAAATCTAAGTGCATGAGTATTTACAGAATAAACTGAAAGGACGGAAATAAAGGGTTGATGTCACACTCTATGACACGCCCCTAAAGGGCTTAGAAAACCCTCAGTCTATGTAACAGCCAAGATTCGAAAAGCCTACCTGCTTATTACGTGTTTTTGATTCGTAGGAATCGCATGATTTTAAAACATTATTGGTTCCCTAACGCACTGCAGTTTTGTCTGCATTAATGTAAATAAGCGAAATCACCCTTGGTTACGTCAGAGTTGCAGCGATAGCTCCCGCGCTCTGGCTGTATAGTGAACGCGCTCAGACATTTGAAGATCAAAAGCGCGCTGTCGCTTTTCTTTTGTTTACAGGAGTCAAAAATGGCGCAGGGACAGTGGACAGGTTAGGATAGAAGCAGAATAATTGTGTAAAAGTTGGAGTTGCTTAGTTTACCAGTTTTAAGAGTAACTTAAAGTTATGGGTGGCATTTATAGTATCGTGTGTAGTGTAAGGATAATGTGTGCCTGCAGTGCGGGATTGCAAATAGAGCTACACTTACGACAACCTAGAAACATCGCGTCAGAATGAACCTTGAATACCAAGCAATCTGATTATAAAGTGCTGTGTTATTCTGTCTTTGAAGAACACATATGTGTTTAAGTTCTTTATTTTGTGAGGCAGACATCATTTAGACAGCTTGTTAGCGCTACAAAAAAGACATTGTACAGGCACAGTAGGCTTGACCGTTGCTTCAGGATTCTTCACACAGCAAGACGCTGGATTCTTAGGTAAGTACAGAAACATTTATCACTTTCTTCAAAATAACATTTATCTTTATGGTGTGAAATGTGATCAAAAGAGAAATATGTTGTGTCTGTTGCTCTCAGTTTGTTCCTCTCTTATCTAACCTTCGGAATTTCCTTTTCCTGAGAGCACTTACTACGCCACTGGCTGAGATATATTGCCCTATTCATTTACAGTACGAAAAGATCCGAAACATGTGAAAAAACAGTCTTTTTGCTCTATAGTAACGTAAACCGTTGCATGAATAATGTAAATGCTTCTCTCACTTCTTATTCAAACAACACATGATGTAACATAATGTTCGTACTTCGTGCTAAACATTCTTCCTCGAATCATTGGTTAACCTGTATTGCAGATACTCAGTTTAGCTAATTATGGCTCAGTTTAGTGTAAGGTGTGTGCATTTACTGCGTGATTTCAGGCTTCCGCCGCGGTGTACATGAGATCTGCTGTCTTCTGGGATTTTACACAACGCTGAATGGTAGTTTGTTAGCGACGATTCGTGACAACCGATCTGTCCCATCTTCAAAGGCAAAGCTTGGCCCTTGAAAATGGGACCGATAGGTTGTACTGAAACGTCGGTAACAAACTACCATTCTACATTGTGTTAAATCCCAGAAAAGCACAGTTCTGTATTTGCTGCGTTTGACCATGTTTGGCCATTTTAAACACATTTCGCAACCTAGTTACGCTGCATGCCCACTTTCAGCCCATAGTGTTCCCACCCAACAGAAGTTAAAAACAGAGCAACGTGAGTTATCTGAGACGATTCATATCGCAGGCACAGAGGTCTAGAAGGCAGGTGCAGCAAAACAACAGTAACAGCATAAGCTCGTCGCATAAATGCTCCAGACAGTTTACGAACACGCTGGCTAAGAAAGAACGCAAGGCGAGTGCCGTTGTCAGATACCAATAACACGAATGTGGCCCTAAACCAACATTCAGTTTTAGATCAGACTAAATATTTATCACAGTGTAATACACTGTTCCACGTATTTTTATGCATAGCCATGCAGACGCTGTCGAAGTATGTGTATTAAATTAAACGAATCCTGCACTAAACATAGGCTTTCTTAAGACACTTGCAATATGTTCCATGTCAATTGGCGGAGAGGAGACACTTCCGTCACACGCTGTTGAACTAGCTTCAACATTCCTGCATTCCACTTGTCAATTTGATAAGGGATATGCGTACGTAAAAGCGATCTTTTATTAAAGCTCCAGTACAACTAATTTAAAGATCACAAGTTTCCGGACGGTGTGTTGATGAAATACTTATTTCGCTTTCTTTTAAATAAGTGCGAGGAAAAATACTCTCGCTGTTTATGCTGAGTTTAACGTACTGGCACAGGGTGGAAGGATTCTTTTCTTTATGGCATAACAGCCCCTGTGGGCTAGAGTCTCCTCACTGTCGAGGCTTCACAATCACACTCAGACACACGACTCTCGGTAGGACTCCTCTAGATGAATGATCAGTCCGACGCAGAGACCTTTACCTGACAACGCACGACACTCATAAAAAACATCTATGCCCCCCCGCGGGATTCGAACCCACAATCCCAGCAAGTGAGCGGCTGCAGACCCACGCCTTAGCCCGCGCGGCCACTGGGATAGGCAGAAAGTGTATACGTAAATATTAATATTCTTATGACTGTACAAACAAAAACTTAAACACCCTAAAAATTTACCTTCCTGTATAATAATTATTTCGAGTTTAAACTGCGAATCATGTGCAACGACAGAACAGCAAATTCCTCTGTTTCTAATTGGGCTTGTCAGCCATAAGCGAGTATACCTTACCGCAAGGCTATTCCGTGCGATGTACAAATTAATGTGTTAAATAGTTCATTTAACCGAAGGAATTAGGAAAAAAATTTCACGGCATTGTGAATGAAACAGTGGGGATCTACAAAAGTGAATTGCACTCTAAATAAAACCACCGCCGCACAGGGCAACAAATCCACACAGCGACGGACGATGTTTATAAATCACGGGCGACAATCTATTTACATGCTGGGCAAAAACAATCGACCGTAAAAAAATGTGGTCTCATCTTTAGTGATAGGAAAACCTTCTCCATCCCTGAAGACAAAACCACTACGTTGACTCGAAAAGTCGGGAAACAAATGCTCAGTGACGAAGCGTCACATCCAGAAGCACGGATACCTCAAGCTTTCAACTGGCATTCGCACAGTCGCGAAAAGCGTCTGTTACTCTCGTCACGTCGGTTCGTCTGTCTGTCTGTCTGTCCGTCAGTCTATCCGCATGTATCGGCGCAGTACCCAGTGGACAGACTTCGCTGAAATTTGTTCTTGAAGGCTTCTATGAAAATCTGTCGAGAAAATTCAAATTTGGTTAAAACTGGGCAAAAATATCGGACACTTTATATGAAGGCCTCAGCACATTTTTTTGCTGCCGGCGGCATTAAAAATCGCCACCAGCGCTCTCTCTTGGACTGAAATTGTGTCAGGTTGTTACTCCATCTGGCTGGCTGGCTGGCTAGCTGTCTGTCTGTCTGTCTGTCTGTCTGTCTGTCTGTCTGTCTGTCTGCCTGCCTGCCTGCAGCCAGCATGTATCAGCGCGGCTCCCTGTGATCGTATTTATGTGAAATTTGATACTGGGAGCTTTTAGGAAAATATCCTGAGAAATTCCAAATTTGGTTAAAATCGGGCAAAAATATCGGACACTTTGCATAAAGACCTAAGTTTCATTGTTACCGGCAACATTAAATCGCCATTAAAGCACGTCCTTCTAGTGCAATGTTATCAGACTTTTAGAATAGCCAAAGAGGTATGAACATTACACGAACGTGCCACGTTACACGTACGTACCTATCTTGTTCCCCCCTCCCCTAAATTCGTCAGTCAAATTCCTACATTTCCATTCCAACTTTATCTCATGATGACGCGTAATCTTCCGTTACAACAACCTTTCTCTGACAAATAAGACTTCACCCTCGTCACCAACTTCACGTACTTTTAAAATATCCTTAAATTTCTTGTTACATCCCTCATATAATGCACTATATTCAAGTTGCTTTCACATTTATACGCAAAATACCACTGAATGAAGGCTTGCTACATTAGTTATAATCTGTTAACTATTTTAGACTTAGCCAGAAAGATGGGACGTCCATTTTTTGAACCTGACTTTCAGGGAGTGATAAGCCTATAATTCATCACTAATATTTATCAGTTGATACCATGCTTCTGCAGGCAGCACGAAATAGGACTGAGGGCCGAATGCGACACAGAGGCCGCAGGTTACTGACCCCTGGTATAACGAATCGGGTGATTACGTTAATATTTAACCACGTGACAACTCTGTGCGTAATATGATCCAAACAATTAACAGTTTCATTATGTTCGAGGGTTCAAGGGCCTGTTATGCGAAGTCTTCTAGGTGTTTGTTAGTCCTGGCCACATTTGGTTCCGCCGGATATCACGTTTAAAATAGCATCCGTTGTTCGGCGACTTACTGTGTTTATTCCACTCATTGTTTCGCACAGTGCGACGACTTCCTGAATGAGAACTGAATACGGGAGAATCTCAAGTTGCGATTAAGCGAGGCGGATATAAACGTCAGCCTTATTTTCGAACCCAAAATATTCTTTATATTACACTTAAATGTCAAGATTATTTTTAACTGCTTAATACGCAGTGGTAGCTATATGTGTGGTCTCCCGTAACAACCAGTACCTCGACATTTTGTCTGCAGTCTGCATGTGTGCTGAGTTTATTTCTCAGAAGAAACAAGGAAGAGATTATTCTTTTTAACAGAGATACGCGTTTGAAGGAAGATGCAGAAGTTTTAAATTTGTTTAGCGGAGCTAAATAATAACAAGCGACATTCTAAAATCTTCTCCAACTTCAATATGTTAACCTTTCGAAAGGACCCAGATAAGTTATCTAAATTAATCCTTTAAAGACGAAACGTAATCTGCTTTATATAAAGACTGTGCGTACCGCGCAGTAAACACCTTCAACCTCGGTTATAAAAAAACGAATGAGTTGCTGATGTTTACGGCAAAAGTTGTAGTTTGTTCCGAGATATGCACAAAATACATAAACGCCATTTTAGCACTATGGAGAACTATTTAATGTTGAACCTGGTGGTACGTAAAGTTACCGGTAGGCTTTAAAAGGTTAAATACCGTAGAATACTGTCCAGTAGGCCTATTATGAGAAGTACGGCACGAAACATTTTCTAAAGAACAGAAATTCTGTGGTAGAGCCTACTAATTTTGCTGCTACTGAAAACTTTATTATGCACTACGTTGACACTGCTACAGATCTGGGTAATGCCATTGTTAAAGGTACGTAATGCGTGTATAGAGTCAAAAAATCGGAAGGATAGAAGTTAACAGCTTGGTTGTTAAAAGTGCATCAGTTATCAAGCAGAGTGTTGTTGTCGCTGTCGTCGTCGTCGTCGTCGTCGTTGTTGTGGAACATTATTTTTGCTCAAGAAAGACATTTGCGACGAACTTTTCAATCGATATGGTTCTAACCAGACCGATAATTCCTCGGAAATTGTATTGATTTCGTACAGCTGATTGTAGTGTCTCTTCAAACAAGTTTTCAACGCCAATTATAATAATACAGTTTGAGTCAGTAATGAATTCTGCGTTATGTACAACGCGAAATGTGAAATTCTCAGGGCGGTGCTGATGAAGACCCTGTCTTACGGGATATGGTACTCGTGTGCACGTACCATTGTTTAGGAGGAGTTTGATCTCTCCAGTTTCATCTCCAGTTTGATCTCTCCAGTTTGATCTCTTCAGTTTGATCTCTCCAGTTTGATCTCTCCAGTTTGATCTCTCCAGTTTGAGGGCAGTCCAATACATTCTAGTAGCTGGAATGGAGTAGTTGGTATAGCGAATAGGCTACGGGATGGATGATTCGGGGTTCGAATCCCGGCAGGGGCGAGAGATTTTTGTCTCCTCCAAAAGATCCGGATCAGTTCTGAGGACCACCCAGCGGCCAGGGCTTGCAGTGACTGCTCACCTCCACCTAGTGATGACGTTAAGAATGAGTGGAGTTATGCCTCTGCTCCCCTTATCTGCCTTCATGGGGTCAATATGGAAAGCATTACTTCTTTTACCACTGCACTCTGCGTGTGCACGTTTCAACACGTGGAAAAATACAGTAGCTTGCAGTTCTTTTCAGGTTATTTTATTGCAGCGCTTGAGGGTCCTGGTAGCAGCGGAAAAAGCGTGCTTTTCTGCACCAAATACATTACAATATGCATCTAGACACGCAAGAAAATTTCGGAAGATAGCCTGCTTAATAATTCATGTTTTATTATTTTGATTAACGGAGCAGCACAGTCGTTACGTACTTCTGTAACAGCCTATGCCTATTAACGGAGCAGCACAGTCGTTACGTACTTCTGTAACAGCCTATGCCTATTGTTAGGAATGGGACGGCTGAAATACGAGAACCGTTATTTGTTTGAGATCTTGCCAGTTCGACATGTTAAAGCGAGTGTTACTGCCACATATTACTCCGCGTTCTTTTTATTCTCTTCTTTTCCTTTGTTCCGCGTGCATCGCTTATCATTTTACACAGTTTTTTTTCGGTAATTTAACCAAATTCCAAAAGCACTTGCCCATAAATATTTTTTTGGTGGTTGAGAGCTGTGAATTATTTCCCATTTTACGCGTTGTTACAACAGGACGGTCTCTCTGTTCGAATGTTCAGTATATGTTCTACCCAAGCAGAACATGGTTTTTAGGCGCGTGTGTGTCTCTACTGAGAGACAAAGAAGTTCTGTCCGTCCGTCTGTGTGGATGTAACAACTCCAAATCGCAAAATGCGCTTCCATAAAATTTAACACTGGAGAATTATAGGAAATACTGTACTGCCATTTCGCTTTTAGTTCATAAGGTCTTACCGGACGACATAATACTTTGCGCGCATTTTGAGCGTAGATGTAAGTATTTATTTTAGCGAAAAGTATTTGTAACAAATTTTACAGAGAACAATGAAACACAATTTACATCCAGTAGATATTTTTTAAGTTTTAAGTGTTCAAAATAATTAACGACAGACTCTACACGGTACATTTCCGAATTTGTGCACTGAAAAATTCAGACTGGTTCCAAACATACACTTACCCATCCTCCCACACGCAAAAGTCATATTAACCTACTTTCCTTCCTAATGAGTATAAAAGTAGGGTTTTAAGATCACAATTGCAGGCGCGTGTGTGTATCTTTGCTTGAAGTTTATAACCGGGTGACCGATTGTCACGGAGTGCCATTGTAGCACACGCCAGCCCTATACGTAGTACTTTGTAACTTACTAAAATCAGTAAAGCAACAAGGCGAATACACAAAATTACAAACCCAGAGCACACGCTTAATGAAGCAGAGAGGCAAATTTACCTTGCATAGTGCTGCAGACATGTGTCTCTGTCCAAATTCTGGTCACCCCTGCTTCAACCTTTACGCCACTGCTATCAATATATAACATCGAAGGCTGAATTCAGCAAGTACTGACACCACCACAAATCCGCCATGTCGTTCCCTCCCACTCTTCTGTTTTATGAGCACCGTTGTGATTTTTAACTACGTGGCTTTGTGTAACGGAACGGAAAACCATAATAAAATGAAGGCTAAACTACATGTTTTATTCTTTCCTCTGTTACAGCGCTATGGTAATCAGTTCAACTGGCTCAGTATAGAGGCCTATATTGCGGAGGACCATTTATATGCGCATAATTTGTCTTTTAGACTTTTAGCGAATCAACTTGATTTTCATGTGTCATTTTCTGTCTGTCTCATGACAGGCCAGTCATAAAAGTCAATGGCTTACGGCCTAAACTGACACGAGTGTTGTAAATTTTACCTTTTTGCTCTGAGTTCCTACTGAGTTCCTACTGAGCTCCTACTGGGTTCCTACGAAATTAGTGCCTAAATAAACAGAGCTACAAACCACGAAGCGGAATGAATGGGGCGCTCGTACGTATTTTCTAACATTGGACAAGAAATTTATCACTTGCATGGAAACCCAAGTGTCATAAATATGGACACAAGAGCCCGCCACTGAACCCATCGCGGGTATCGGCACTATGATGCCAGCGTAATGCTGCCAGAATCAGTAAACTTACAACGTCACTAGAAAACTAACGAAATTCGGTAATGTAATCATAGCCCCATGTTTCTGAGGCCGTCGGTCTGCCAGCTGCATACAGTGGCTACTGTGTAAAGAACAATTTATATTAAGTGCAAATTCATACCAACTAATGCACTGTATGAATTTGCACTTAATTAATAACTATGCATGGTATGAATAATACAAAGTTTAACAATTTCTGTGTTTATCTTCACAACATGCAAAGTGATTTTACAAATCTGGTGTAACAATGTCCAGTATAAAATTTCATCAAAATCACTCCAAGGTTTCTCGACATCAGATGACACGTCATACACATTACTTTCGTTTTGTTACATCAAAAAACCACACGAATGCCGGAAAATGGTTGTACTGGACCCCTAAAAATAAAGCTTTACGTTACTCTGCAAAGTTTGATCGAAGTATTTATGTTTTCGATAAATATTTGGAGAGTTACGCTCGAAATGGGCGCAGAAACACGTGAAGGTCTTCAGATGAAGTGTCCGTTGTCTCATTTTAACCAGCGTTTCGACGTATCAACAAATTGCAAAAAAAAAAAAAACACGGAGTATCAGATTTCACGAACATCCCTTGAGCGGTTCTCGATTTCTTACACAGGACAGTGTAACCGGCAGGTAGGCATAACTAACTACCTAACTAACAGGTAGGCATAGCAAAGGTAATAGGACCATTTTTTACAACTTTTCGTTACAGACACGTCTAAAAATAATAATGCCATTTTTCTGAAAGATGAAAATTCAGAACCTCTGCCACATCTGACTTGGTAACCTCTCCTCACGTGTGCTCTTAAGATGCCTGTTGTCAACAGACAGATATCCGTTAGGATTACTGACCTCTGCCTATTACTTGTTCTGTCGCCTCAAATTGCACCTTATGGACCGTGCGAGTAGGCAGCAGCCAAGCGAAGTAACGGTCAGCCAAAGGCGAAACGTGATGTACAATAATCTTCCGGGCCCTGAACATCACTTCCTGTCCACGAAGGGTGGCCTGTACTTTATGCGTATAAGCAATACAATTCTGTTGCAGTGGCACATTCAAGGACTCCCAACTGTGGGTATCCGTACGGACGCACCAAGCTGGGAAGGCTCTGGGTTCGACTCAGGTTCGTACCCCGTGGACACCTGAGCAGAATTTTGCTCTCTGAGGAGGTATCACTCCGCTTGCTTATTCGTGAGGCCCGTTGCTCGTTTGTCAGCAGGGAAACAGGCTATTGTGGCTGAGATTTTTCGTGTTTTTCCTCAGTCTGTCACGGCGTTTTATATGAGGTCATGCTTGTTTCCTAATCTGTCATCGCCACTTAAGTTAGTCATAACTGAGCAGTCCTACCGACAAGTGTCTTTCTGCACTTCCACGGCGAAAGTGCCCGCAGAACCAACTGGATACGGGAACAGGTAAAGCAGTGGCGGAATGGACTTGGCAGCGAAGGGAAAATGCCATTGCCGGAAATGTATGCATGCCGTCCCAGCCCTGATCAATCATTCTTTTAGCTTCTCGAATTTGCATTATTATTATTATTATTATTATTATTATTATTATTATTATTATTATTAGAGTACGGCTACTTTTTCCTTAATTGTAGTTATCTAGTGAAAACAAAATATTGATAACAAATGAACAGTTATGGTGCAGATATTTAACGAAAAGTGAAAACCCACATAACCAGCATAGTTGTAAACATGCTGGTTGTCGGGTCTTCACCTTCTAAAATTCATGTCTTGCACTTTTTCACAAAAAGCAGCAAATTTTACTGTAGCACTTTTGACGTAGGGCTGTGTTACATGTTTTATATCGGATGTCGACCAAACTTCTTTTTGAACAGATGTTTATTTGAGGTGATCTGAGAATACGACGCTGAGGTGAATACGTGTCTAAGTGAGAAATAGAAAACGGAAAAATGGAGGAAAGTGCATGATGAGGCACTCCATAATTTGTGCTTTTGACCAGAATTTACTGAGGTGATAATCAAGCTAAGGACAGGGTGGACATGTATAAATCATGTTAGATGTGGAATGCATAAAGAATTTTATTCGCGAAGTCTGAAGAGGAAAGAACATTTGGAGGATGTGTACATTTGAGACAATGCTACAAACTGAATTCACGTGACTCCAAACGTGAACCTTCCGGTCCCATAAAATCGAGAAATTTCTTGAACATGCCAACTGATCTTCCCTTTGAGGTGTTCACAAAAATATATAAATTTGTACTAGTATTTCCCTTCCTAGACTTAGTCACTGCAGTAATATATGTTGAAGAGTAGGCCTATAAATTATTAAAATCCTCACTGTGGACTTGTCTCCTTCTTGTTCCAACTTCTTCAGTCGTATTTTAATATTTTTTGCAACCTGTTTTCAAATATTCTCGATGTCTTCCTGCACATGGATCTACCAAGATTCACAACTACATAAGACATCGGTGTAGTTACGGTTTGTGTATTTTAGTGTTTAGATTGGAAGGAAGCTGAAGGATAATATTAAAATTTAGCTTATACATTTCGGTTGTCATAAACTGCCTCGACTGTGTGGGTCATATATTGGGAATATTTGTACGGGAAATATTGTTTATATCAGAGTCAAGTAACTTTATATTCAGTCTGCTGTCTGTTCCCTACAGATCAAGTTCACACCAGTGGACGCAATTACAGGCCAATCAGTTTAACACTCAGTTCGTCGACGTGCGAGACTCTAAAAATTTTTCTGTTCACTTTGACGCGGGAGTCATAATTCACGCACGTGGACATGTTTCCCGTCATTTATTTGCCTGCTTCACGTAGATGGATGACAGTGCCAGTACGTTGAAAGCACCGCCAAAGACAGCACATTATTCCCAAGCACAAAATTAGTATTAAAAAAACATAAATATTTCCATTCATACCTACAGTACAGCCTAATGTTGTATTACAAAAGCTTATTAAACAATGTACAGTCTGTGCATACCGTCCGTTCATTTATATTTCTTGAAGGTTTATGACTGTTTATTCCAAGAAACACATAACAGGAATTACAACCTCATTTGTTTTGAGCAATCAGCATTCTAACAAGAAACTAATATCGTATTCGTTTAACGTAATCGTGCTGGTGGAGAATAAGTATACAGCAATACAGCATAAAAATTCTAAGTGAGAGATAATATTTCCCCTTCCACCCACACTCTATCGTCTGGAAACTACCGGTTTCTAAGACAAACATGGACAACTACTAATGATTTATATATTCATTTATCGGTTAGGTGACGATGCATACTGAACTAGCGTACGGAATTAGGGCAAACTGGGTACCCTAATGTGACAGGTTACAATACTGTCTACGTATGCACAGGGCACCTAGATGTTCTTTCTGCGCTGAGTCACGCCAACTTTGCGACAAAGCGCATCTCTGAAGTCAGGTTTATTCTAGACAAAAACGAAATTAATTTTTTTATGATAGTGTAAGATAGGTGTGCCCAAACCCCAAGCGGCAGGTCGCCCGAGAGAGCAAATCTCGTGCAGTGGCGCCTAATTTCTGTGGGTCCTCAGTGCGGAAAGTACTTTATATCACGCTTCTGACGCCTAGAATTGTGCTATGGCTCCCAGATTTGTGGCAAATTTGTGCACATCTGGTCTCTGAACATAAAGTGATCCATTAAACTATGAGAAAATACGGCAGTATTATATACTTGCAGCGGTGAAGAAACACGAAGCCGACGCAGTACAGGCGCTTGGGAAATTATTTGTATAAATAATATAAACATAGCCACAGTATCTAACATTGTAAGGGGTCGAAATCCATAGCGTACTTCACTGGAATATTTACCTACTTTCGCAGTGCTGGCAAATCAGTTGCGGCCTGCCATATAGAAACGTCTAGTTGCTTATGGTATGGTGTTGACAGGGTAAACACAGGGTGTCTTGCGTTTATATCAGAGTAGTTAAATTCCAAAATTACAGTAACGGGATTCAAATACCGCAGCTGCTTACGGCGATAATTATAAATTCAGCTCTATATTTTTGTTATAAAGTGGAACTTTTCTGAGAGAATAGCAAATTGGGCCGGTTTATAATCGGGAAGAAAATAAAAAGGCATCCAGTCTGGTAGACGTTTCCTTTTTATACTTTTGACTTTAATGTGTACTTCAGTTCAAAGCTGCAGAGTTACACAATTCAGGGGGACAATTCCAGTTTTACGTTCAACACTAATAGGAGAAGATTGCAGATGTCTTTCCACATTTCGATATTCCACAGTCTTGTCTATAAAACTCGGTAATTACAAGACCTGCGACACTGAGGATGCGGGCCCAAACAGTAAGTTACCGACTTGTATCCTGGAGTTTTCGGGTTCGAACATCGGCAGGGACATTGTCCTGATTAAGATTATTCATCCTTTTCCTCATGTCTGCTAACAAAGTGCTGGGGCTGTATCTTAAATAACGCCAAGACTTACATATCTTGTTTACATATCTTGTCCAGTTACTAAGTCATCACCATTCAATCATTCGACCCTTATGTACAACATTCCGATTTAATAAAGGCGTCGATAAATAAATTATAAATATCGGCGTCGGAACGGTGACAGGAGCCAATCGTTGGGAAGCGTTCTTAAACGGCTGAGCTACCCACACACACAATAACAGCTCAGTGCTTGCATAAAAATTTTGGGTTTCACCCACATTTCCTAGACCTTACATTTGAGGACCTAGTGTTCCTACGACATCAAAATACTTACAATATCATGTTGTAGCTGGGATTAAATAAAACTGAGTTCCACCAACCTCATATGTTAATTGTTACCGACTTTTAAAAAATCTCTCATTTCTTTAAAACGAACACCTGAAGGAAAGATACAATTACTGTCACATCCATACATAATATGGATCCTACTTTTCCTTTCCTGTGATGCAAGAGCCCAAATCGGGCCCAGGCCACCTCCTTTTGGAGGTTTCTAGATCACACCCAGTTAGACACATCACCCTAGGTAGGACTGCTCTGGATTAATGATCAGTCCGTTGCAGAAACCTCTACCTGACAACGTACAAACACTCACAAGAGACAAACATCCTTGCCCCCGGTGGGTTTCGAAGTCATGATCCCAGCAAGCGCTCGGCCGAAGGCCCACTCCTTAGACCGCGCGGCCACTGGGATCGGCATGTGGATCCTACAGTGTGGCTACATTTCCTTACAGGAATAAACCTGTATATGTCACGTTATATTGTACATGCAGATAGTTGTACCTTCAGCAGAACCCAGTCTGTCGACAGTTCTTGACACCAGAGTAAGGAGACTCGTTTTACTGTGGGCATTTTGATGACAGACCTACTGCCTTCCTTTCTGGAAACCCCTGATCGTAGTTACGTTACATTCCGTTTTATTAATTTATAAAAATGGGATAAGAAAGAACGGGATAATTTTGGATAAAAATTTTCGATTTAACTATTCCGAACTCTCTTACAACATCTGAAGCTGGCCTTGAAGTAGCCTGCAAAGATTTCAGCTATAGGAAGAAGAAAAATGTGAAAAGGATGAGGGTCACACACTGCAGTAGCAAATGAGCTTCTAAAGCTTCATGTGCCAAGGTAGTTACTCTTTAAAAATTCCCCCGTAATCTGAATCAATAAAATACGTAACATATAGTACGTAAAGTTAGCTTATAATATTAGTACTCCCCGTCCCTCACCTTGTTCGTCTTTCAAAAACTTCTTGTCATTTGAATGGAGGAAGTGGGCCACTTACGTAAGGTTTAGCAAGTCAACAACTTCGTAGTATTAAAATATCAGGCGACTTTTCTCTGTCCCTCATTTAGTTGTTTCTCTGCTTTGAAAAATGTCTCTTCATTTAAGTAAAGAAAATATAATACAGAACTACATAAAATTAAACTGCAAAGAGAGTACACACAGGCGGGTGGAATTTTGAAGAGTTTAACGTTATAAACAGGATTTCCTACGGCATTTTGCATTTTTATACATTCTTAAAATGCTAATCTTCTGGCAAAGATGTGAGCCGGACTGAAATGTCTTGGAATAAGATTGTAACGGGCGTCTTTGTACGAAACGGTAACGATATGTCGAGATCCACAACAGGAAATTTCCTGTTCAGCTGCATAAGCGCAAAACGTTAAAAGAGTTAAATGGCCTTGCGAAGGCGATTTTAAGAATCGCACGTGTACAGACTCGAGAACGGATATAAAGATGTTCGATGTCAAAATTATCAGCCCAAGTACGAATCTAATTTAGTTAGGTACGTGGTACTTGGTTATGAGCATACAGGCACGAACTGGTGGAACGTTCCTTTGCGCCATATTCCTTGTACTTGACATCTAAGTACAATACTAACAACTCGCGCACCCTTACAATCAAAATCGGAGTTTGGGGTTTTGAACACCCACGTTTAGGGTTCCAGCTATATCACATACTTATATGTCCATATCCGCACACACACATACACACACACACTCATAGTTCTAGCTGTATCACTTATACATCCAAATTGCACACGAAAGCACAACATTATAACTATATCACATACCTGTATCTCCTCATCTGCACACCCAGGCACAACTTTATATCACGCACTTGTATCTCCACATCTGCAAACCCAGGCACAACTTTATATCACGCACTTGTATCTCCTCATCTGCAAACCCAGGCACAACTTTATATCACGCACTTGTATCTCCTCATCTGCAAACCCAGGCACAACTTTATATCACGCACTTGTATCTCCTCATCTACACATACAGGCACAACTGTATATCGCACATTTGTATCTCCACATCTGCAAACCCAGTCTCAGAGTTTAGGCATGTCAGACACCTTACACATATCACCACATCTCCAACTGCGTAATGCAGTGTTCCTTGCAGCAGCCGTTTGTGTCTGTACACAGACAACAAAAGAATCCTTACACAATGGAGTACTGATAAGATCGCATATTCCATATGCGACTGGAAATGACGCAGAGGATGTAGAACATGAAATGTATGCGCACGGGAACACCAGTAAGTCTGCGTTTGGTGTTGGAATTGTAGATAAACCAGCTGACATGCAGATCCACCTTGTACGTCAGTGATCGTCAAGCGTTAGGCTGTACGATTCTGTATCTCAAAACGCCGTAAACTGTAGTTCCAATATTGTTTGCAGTCACCTCTGATCCCGCCAGGGAGTCCAGACCAGCGATGGGACCCACATTGGCTCCTCTTGAATGCATAACGAAGGCTGTTTCACTGGGGTTTAATGGGTCGATACAGGACGCTAACCTTTCACCTCCATCTAGACCCGAAACAAGAATGAGTGGGGATATATCTCCACTCCTCCATTCACCTTCATGGCTTCCACATTGGCATTTTTACCTTTATTGTATCTCTAATATTCTAAAAAGTCGATAAACTGTATTTAATGACATTGCGTTCCAGTAATTAATGTAGTTTGTTTACATCGCAGAAATACTCGTAAATTGCGACCGGAAATCATATGATTGACGAGGGAAAATAAAGCATATGAATGACGAAATCTGAGCTCCTTAAAACCTCGGTCTCAACATGCGTTCAGACAGATGTTAAGAGGACGTACGACGCAAATAAAGCAAATCATACCAAACATTTTCGCGTTTTTACAATTAATTTGCCCTTTAGCTTGCTCACGGGCCTGGTACGTCCAGAATACTAAGGCAGCCGGTCCCACCACGGATATTCAAACCAGAGGTCACCTAAATACAGTGCAGAAGACAACTGTGACATTCAGTGTTGGTTAATTTCATGCAAGATTGTGTATGTGTTGTGTGCATTCATATATACTCGTACATGTGCCATTTCAGAAGTAAATCACCCCCATTCGCGACTTGAGGCTCCTGCCGCGTTGTAAATGAGATAAACGCTCTTCTGGGATGTTACGCAGCGTAGATAGGTTGCTAGCTACCGACGTTTTGGGACAATCTATCTACGCTGCGTAACATCCCAGAAGAGCGAAGATCTTAATTACGTTATAACTGATACGGAATTTGTTTTCCAGCGACATGGAACACTTGCTTGCAATGATGGGGGTGTTTCTGTTGAACAGTAGAGCGTGTCTGAAAATGTGTGCCCGGCATTCGCACAGTAATGTGTTACTATAACGTGACCACGAGGTTAATTGACTACGTGATATATGTCACGAAACACGGGCATCTTGTGCAGAAGAGTGGTGCAACTATAGGTCCGGCCTGCGTCGAAAGTTATGAAAGCGGACACGACAAATACGACATTTAAGTAACTGAAATACAGTCACGAAAGAGTTCAGTCTTCTGAGATATGACACCGTGTAATTTGGTGGATAATTATCGATGTTAAGCGTAATATGTTGTCCCCATCTTCAGGGTAAGACAACGAGGAAGGTCGAATTCCCCCCCTCCCCCCCCCCCCGACATTTTTACATTAACAATATTACAGCAAGTTTTAGTTTATAATTCTTACAAACTGTAAGCTTACTTAGGAGTACATTTTTCCGTTACACTGAAGTAGGAAGCAGCAAGTTTCACATAAACTTTGGCAAATATTTAACACGCTACAAGACGTCACATCCAAAAAGACGTGAAGTTAATGGTGGAATTACCTTTGTGAGAACCTTACGTATCAGTCATGTGTGATATAATTTTATTTTGAAAAAACAAACAGGCATACGAAGGCTGAAACTAACAAACATAAAGTGTTAAATCAATCATCAAACTTCAGAAATGTACATAGGAACAAAGTCAAGGCTACCAAAAACACTAGTCATTCCGTTCACTGTTTAATTTACAAACACGTACAGCAGCTAGCTTAGGGTATAACAAAACAGGCTTTAGACAAATTCCAATGAAATTAAATATCTGCCTGTCGTTAGTACACTATAAGAAACCAATTTTTTAAGTCGTATATCTGACGTGGAGAAAATTCCGGTTCCTAATGAAACACATTAACTAATTATTAAGTAATTGCAGCAGTCTGTTTGCGTAACATCTGTTGTAAAAATATTACACTGAAAAATAAAAAAAGTCCGACCTAAATATGTTTTAGAATTTTTGAACTCAGAGTCGCTTGTATGCACTGAGCCTCAGCTAGCTGAATCCATTAGCCAAACAAATGAACATCAGCCGAAAGCATATGTCGCTCAATCGTATTAAAAGCCACGGGTGTATCGTCAGAGACGATATAAATTCGGGGAACAAGCTTATGGCAGCTAAAACACTACGCTGAATGCCTGTATGACGCACTTTCTGACTCACCCGTTCTCAAGATATCGATAAATAGCAGACATTTTACACACCTCTGACAAGTATAAGCACACAGAACGTCAGTGTCTTGGAGAACACCAACATAGACAGCTTTCTGTGTACAGCTCAGTAAATTCCTTACAGAACCTAAAATTCTAATTGTGCCACTTGAATCTGATAGAGGAAAATCTCGCCCAGCTTCTTCCTATCCTATAGGTACCAGCGGCTGCTTTGCCGAAATTAAAGTGGCCGGATCGTGAAACTGATAATTTGTCTTTATTTAGCGCCGACTTTAAGAAAGCGTGAAGCTAATCCTCCACTTCCCCATATGCCTTTATGACCTGGTATGTAATCAAGCACAGAGGTACTTTACAATTTACCTCTCATACTTTTGGGCTGATACCTAGATGCATTTATACATTTATTTATTTATCTATCTATCTATTTATTTGCACACATGTATACACGCACCCAATTTTTTCGACCTCCATTCTGGTTTTTAATGTTTTCAGATTGTCCCTGGATTCACAGAAAATTTGTTGATCTTTGTTGTCAAGGGTCCAGGGCAAAATTCCAATCTAACAGCGGAGGTCCCGTGAGATGTCTGTTGAAACAGAAAGTAACGTCTTTGCCAGCCAGCGCGAAGTATTTCGTAAGTTTATGCTTAATGAGATCGGGTGTCATGTTTACACAGACCTAACCATGCCTCTGCTGTGCACGTTGTTACAGACGGCTATTTCAGACTTTTTATTTAAATACGTAAGAAGTCCGAATGCATAAACTAATTAATCGCGCTGACACTCTGATGTTTTGTGGCTGAACAGACGGGAACTTGAAGGTCCGCATGTATAGCAGCGTAACTGAAGCTATGTGAATTTGTGCTGTGTATCAGAACACTGATAATTTCGCTGAAAGTGATTACTACACCTGGAGCCGATTTAATGCTTGTAATGCATTGACATTCTATTAAGTTATCGTCTGAACCAAAAAACGCACTGTTATAAAATTGGCAAGCGGAAATGTCAGGTTGTACGTGTGTTTAACAAAACGTCACGCCATGAAGACGTATGTGGAAGAGGAAGTATGGTTTAAGGCATTGTTAATGTCGGCGCTACATGGAGGTGAGGGGTTCTGGTTCACGTCACGGATGTTTTTCCCTCTAGGGAAATAGCTCCTGGGGCTGCGGTTTGCCGATCTGATTGACATGAAGAAGGAAATAATCTCTGCCCATGTAGGAAATGAAACCTCATCCTCACTGTCACTGTACTGACTGAGCTGTTGTGGTTCTTAGTAAACCACTGGTCCGTATTCATTCATTCGGCGTAACAAGGAACGAATCTGATGGCTCGTCGAACATTTGTTTTTGGGTATAATGGGGAAATTTCTTGAGTCTGCAAGCTACAAAAGTAATGAGGGAAGTTACAATACCAAAAATTGCGAATCAGATACAAGGAATTGTTTATTGCACTCGTACATATTTCAGAATTAGACCACACCTGCAATGAACAATACATTTTTCCCCTGTGGAGCAACAGCCCCCAGTGGGCGAGGCCCTGCTTATTATCGAGGCTTCACGATCATACTCAGACACACCACACTCTGTAGGACTCCTCTGGACGAGTGATCAGCCCGACGCAGAGACTTCTACCTGACAACACACAACACACAAGAGACAGACAACCATGCCTCCGACGGGATTCGAACCTGCAATTCCAACAAACGGGCGGCCGCAGACCCACGACTTAAACCGCGCTGCCAGCAATAAGAAGTACACGATCCTGTATATAAAAATATACAACAAACGTTCGAGAAATTACGTTGTGGATACAAAACCGAAGATTGTAATATCTATTTCCTAATATGCAACATTAAGTCTAGAGAATGTGGCAACTAAACACTTATATGGATGTTCGTAATAAGATATATCGGTACAGAAGACGAGAAGCATTTTGAAAAACGCCTAACCCTATAATATACAGGGACACTGAAAAATCTAGTCCTTCTGTCTGAATTTATTATTCTTCTACACGTAAACTTCAGGTTGCTGCTCAGATCTGCGTCTGAGACAATGATCTCTTTTAGACCGGATGGAATTTGCTGGACATCACAGTAGCCGTAGCAAGGCCTCTCCCAGTATATCACAGAGCAACGTGGGCACGCGTTAATTACCATGCACACCGTAAATCGAACCTTCACCACAATCTGCTCTTTATTTTATTATTATCTTTTTTAAAGATATGTTTGTAGTTTCTCCATATCCCCGACCACAAATTAAATATTCTTTAAGCACCTTTTTGTTTATAAACTTTGAAAATAGGTTTTACCTGCATTATCTCATGATGATTCATGTGCTTTATAGAAGAAATCCTTGACCATGGCTTCCGAATCAGTCACTTATCCCGCCGCCATTTAAACACTCTGCAGGTGCACGAACTTTTCCCCCAGTGAAGCAGCACCTTGCGATACAGACGACTGACACTCACTGCATCCGCAAAGTCTGGCAATTGACTGACACACCCGCCTGTGCTGCTGCCATTGTTGGCTCAGTGGCGGGCTAAGCCGACGGTGTGACTCCCGCACTGTCTGGCCGCTACTGGTGATAACCTCACTAATACGGGA